>JAATLQ010038607.1:75258-150655 GCA_013421005.1 Heliconius erato x Heliconius himera
TATATACATAAATATACAAACAAACAAACAATTATGTAAAACTAGTGGTCATAGTGGTCGACATGGCGTCGGGACGGTATTAGGTTCGATTGTCCTTAGTGTTAAATATATTTAAATTATTTCCATAATACCTGCGCCGTGCGGAAAAAAGAGTGAAGCCTTCAAATTACATAGGAAAAGAGAATACAGTAATAAATTACCCCATTACTAACATTTCTATATTAAGACGACGTAATCGGCGGAACTCAGGCACGCATAATGTACCACTTACAATTAGCGGTAGGTAATTCTGAGCCAAATGATACTCTCTCATGACATCTTAATTACGACAAATCTCATATATCTCATGATTTTTGCGACTGTAATTGCAGGCTTATTATTGTTTGCCAACAAAGTATTTGGCAATACTGTTCAGTTCAGTTCAACAGACGCAACCGACTACCTGAACACTGGGCGCTAGTGCGAATACTATTTATTTATTAAATATGTAAAGGAATGAAGTTAAGTAAAATATTGAAAGACTTCACTGCTTCAGTTATACGCTGGCTGTACTAATAAGATAACATAATTATTATAAAAGAATAAAACATTACACAATCTCTAAAAAAATAGTACTCTTGGATCTTCGTTATTATTATCATAAGCAAAAACCTAAATATGTATATCAATACCATTTTATTAGAAAGAGTAAACAACATTTCAACATATTACCAGGAACTACATTCATCAAAAATAAAAAACACTTCCTTAAACGGGATTAGAACGCACGACCGCTGCAAGTCAGTCACACATTCAGCGAGCCGTGACGGATATTGTAAATAAAACTTAAACTCTCTATATTTCAATTTTCCAATAGACAGGCTGAGGCTCTAAATAAAATCTTCATAAGCCTGATGTACGTTGAGATTGCAGCGGTAACTTTTCCAAAGTGTACAGAGTACAGTTACGTTATTGTTCTACGGCTCCATTGTTCCGTAGGTAGGTACCCCATTATCTAATGTTACTTGTGTTGTACACGTTCTAATCCCGTACAGAATATTAAGTATTGTCTATCAACTAAACTAAAACTTTAGTTTACTATAGGAATTTAGCCGCTGGTAAAAGTTGAATGTGGATCGTAAAACAAGAAACGTCGGTTTAAATATAGAAGTGCTTTTATAACTTTAAACAATAATACTTTTTTTAATATTTAGGAATACTTACTATTTAAAGAGTTTTTACTGTAAGACCGCGTTTAACACGAAAATGTATATCTAATCTCTGTTTTAACTATTCCATATTTATTACCTACCAACCGAATGCTATATATCTTTATTATAATATTGAAAATAGTTATATATTTAACAAAATTTAAATAACAAATATACAACAAAATAGAAAAGCAATAAAAAAAGCAAAAAAACATGGTAAACGGAAAAAAAAATGAATCTGTCAAATAGGCACTGAACGAGACCACTACAATTATCCATACGTTATTTAGGTATTTCCAGTTAATTCTATGCTATCTAATTAGCTGCACGCTTTGTTTAGGGCCGCCGACGATTTGCCGAATTAGACATTCCAATAAAGGTATGCCAGTATGCAGTCAGCCGATTGGGAATCAACTATTAGTGACATTATGATTATAGGATTTAGTCAAATTGAGGTTAATGATTGACTGGTTAATTATATTATATGTACAATGTATAAAGTAAGTTCTAATAAACTAAATTCTGGTAGGCTTTTTTGGTAAAAAAAGACTACTACTATTTTGGTAGAGCAAACGTAGTTAGAATTTATATTTTTCTTTATTTAGAATATCTTTAATATATAGACTATATTCGTTTTTTGCTTTATAGAAATAATATGTATTTAGATGTTCCTGTCGATTTCATTATAATTGAATACAATACTTTTGTGCATAATCTAGTCACAATATTTTTCAATCACATATCTTCTAAAGTGTATATTGAAAAGGCAATTACGATATAACAACCATTATCTTATTGTTTGTCCAAAGCGTTAGTTAAAAAGACAATTTGCAGACCCAATAACTCATTAATTACCTATTTATCATATCGCTCTAGGTACAACAGTGACGTATTTGCATTTTTTGAAATATGAAATATTTCCAAAGTCACACATGTGTAGCTTGTTTCTTTTTTAATATTAGTCTTGTGTCTTTGAATCCACAACCTTATATTATATAGTAAACACTACATATTTCTGTCACAGCCATGTCGCTCCCAATTCCCGGGCCAATCTCGCCCGGACTAAACATATAATCCCAATGGTAAAAAGTTGGCGAGTTTCGCTAGCAATTTGCGCTTCGGCGGGTATCGGCCGACGTTAATAACTTATGTAAAGTTAAATGAGTCCGAGTACCAATTAAAAATCTAGCCTGGGGCCACTGTCACTCCGCTTGTGTTGCTATTTTACAATTTTATTTACAAAAATAACATTGTCAGACAGTCTAGCAGAAAATATTTAAATGGTTTTAACAGTTATGTACAAATATATGCTTCAAAAAGACTGTAGTTGTATTTTTTCCATAGTAAACAAGCCGAATAGTCTAATATTAAAATTCTGCAACTTACACGTCGTCGAGATCAAACTCCTCTTCAAAATACTCTTCAACTTCAAACTTAACTCTAGGTATAGACAAATCCATTTTGTACATAAGCGACCACACACAAATAAACACCACTGTAATACACTAACTATATAAACATCACTGTACAATACATATACTAAAGTTATTTTACCTCATAATTTAATATAAGAAACTAATTTTAAATATGTCACTCTGTACTTTTGGTTGTTAGTTTCGAAGCGTCGCACGCGCATATTCGAGGGTTGAGGGTAGAATGACGCCATTACAACTCCAGGGGTGGTTAGAAGGAGGAGCGGCAGGAGGGGAGGGGGGGCGCCAGGTAGCTTGGGGTCGCGTAAATCCCGAATTCTCCGTATTGTTTAGTAAGTAATAATAAAAAGAAATGCGTACGCGCATTCGTACCGGTGGGAAGGTATGCTATTTGTTTGCAATGTCTGAATGGAATGTACGACCACTTGTTCTGTATTGAAAACGCATTCTCAATTAGCGGTTTTTTTCTCTGTTCAATAATTATAAAAATGTTTACTTATATGGAACAAAAGACACTTCATTAATATTTAATTAAAGTTGAGACGTTGGTGCAGGGAGTGAGCCGTAAATCACTGTAAGCGAAATATAAATTAAGCGCGTCAAAATAAATTACACGGCGCTACTCCTTATTGCTTTATTTGGAAAAGTATTATATTTTTAAATGTATTTTAGCTTTTGTTATTTTCATTTATTTTATTGTACTACTTTCAATTTTATATGAAGATATTTATATAAATACTTCAAAACTTCAACAACATTACGGGTAGCCTACTACCGTACTACTTACGAAATTTTTACTAAGGCCCGTATTTATAAACCGCTCTTAACTTTGAGATCAATCTTGACAGTGATCTCGAGATTTAGTTTTACTTATACATTATAACTGATGAATGAAAACGGCATCTCAAGATCGATCCCCAACTTGAGAGCGATTTATAAATACGGACCTTAGTTTAACTGAAAGATATTTTTTACTCAAAATTAACATACAAGAAGAAGCCTTTTTTTATGATAGATATATTATTTTACATATACTTCGGCACATATCTAACAAAACGTAAATGTTATTTTGCACAAACTTTAATTTGTTTTTTCGACGCTATACCTATAAAGGGGTCTTATCTCCCCGCCTGCATAGGGACGATGGGTGCTTATCTAAGCAATAACGAATACTCCGTACGGTTTTGCTTACAATTTGACTTTTTATGGACTTATTTTGTAACAAAATTCTATATTCTGTAACCAATATTGAAACAATAATTCAATTTTACCAAATTATTTTTGTGAATTTATAAATCATAAACATGAATCTACTATCTAAATACGTAAATATATTATACATATATAACATTATACAAATAACTACCCACTTGTAGTGCCCTAGTATTCGAAATACTTGGATATGTCCTATTTAGACAATTTAATTTATGTCACAATTATTTTGTCATGGAAAACTAGTTCAAGTGGTATAATTCCCACAAATTAGCGATGCCTTTCATCACGATATTTTAATTAACACTGGGTTATGGGAGCGTGTTCCATACAAATATAACATAAAAGTTTTTCTTTTCATGGAAAAATAATTGTCTATTTTTTTTTAGAGATATGTTTTATGTTTCAAAACATATAGACATATGGTCTTACATATAGAAGTGGTATATATATGGTAATTATAATTTAATATGAACAATTGGTCTCAAGTATTACTCAATCATACAAATTCAATAAATATCCAAATTTAAAATACGTATAATAAAAATGATAATATTCAAGGATAGCCAATATATTTTTTTTGAGTGTTCACAGTGTAAATTATTAAAAATAAAAAATATATTTTTTTAATATTGCAACATAAAACAGTGAGTGGTCTGCTATATATGGGCAGGATTGACGCAATCGACTGCTTAATTTGAATAAAAACTGGATTTTTATGTACTTTAGGCCCACATAAGACATCCAGTGGTTATTATATATTGATTGTTAATGGTATTTAAAAGAAGGGAATAAATGGTACATTAATATATTAAATAACATGAATATAAAATATTTACATATAATTAAATTTTATTTACGAAAATATCCTAATAAAAATGATAGCTAATGAAGATCCGTTAACATCTACAGATATATAACGTGGCAGATGTGCTTAGGACCGTTGTATCTATGGATGTTCAAGATTTACTATACTAATTACTGCTATAAAATATTATAGTAGCTATATATTATTAGATTAACCTTAGACTCACTAAAAGCAATAACATATTTACAAGTGAACAGAAGAATGGAAAAGTATACCTAGTGATAAAACACTTCGTTCTTCACTTTCCGCCAAATTCTGGACGTTTTGCGTGTTGAGTGGCGGAACTCAACGCCGCGCTTTGCCTCTACACCAGAACCAAAAAATGGAAATGTAAATTTAAATAAATATTTCATCTCCTCGAGTGGGGATCGAACCCACGACCAGTCGATTTTACAGTAGCAGTTTGTGCCCCTGCGCTAAGTATGAATAATATACTAAATATTATATAGAATATTATACTTAACACATTTACATATAAAAAATAATTATACACGTTTGACACAACACATATAATATAAAATTGTATTAATGTAAAGTAATTAACTAAGTACCAATTTAAAATAAAAAAAAATGTACTAATTACATTATTATGTTAAATATTACTTAAATAAAAACAACTTTAAAGTAACAACGAACGGATTAAGACGTCTTTGTTATTCTTAATTACCGCTTCTTCTTTTCTAGAATAAATTTTGAATGAAGTCTTTAGCTTAAATGATAAAGCGATTAACAAAACTATAAATAAGTGTATTTTTTTTTCAAATTTACTTCTTAAAATAGATATTTGTTTCTTAAAAAGAAATTACAGTAAGTAAGATTTTAAGACGATTTAGACAATAAACTGCGTCAACGATTCTTTTAAAGATGTGACTCAGGCTTAAACTAATCTTATATTATGACAATATTATATTTTAAATAGATTATTACCCCAATATTAATAAATTTATGTTTTTAGTGCATTTTGTGGCATATACAAGAGATGCAAAAATACAAGTAGTTTAGCATCGTTTTCCACTGCGCCTATTTAAAAAAATCTGCTGAACGGAGGAAATGGCTAAGCCAGCCAGACTTTAACCGGGAAACAACGGAACTATATTACAATAAATGATTTGAACTCATGGCTATCCATGTTAACAATCCCAACAGCGTAGAATAGAATAACGTTTGCTTATAATTATTAATATTGACCAACATATAATATATAATACGAGGTATTTACGTGCGTACCATGAATAAATAATCAATTATTAACAAAAACTTTATTTTAAACTTAAAATAGAATATGTAACTTATCCGTAAGTCGTAATTGAGATATAGTATGAAAGTTCCAAATATGATACATGAAAGTATTAAAACAGTGAACATAGTTGTAAATTTACTGAGAGCACACTACACGCTCGTTTATATTTTATATCATGTACATTTTATATGTATAACTTTTACGTTTATGTCAAAGATAAAACACATATTCCTATATACAATATAAAATTACAAACTTACATATTCATTTACATTAAAATTTACACATTCTTTGCTATAGATGGCTTTCTCGTCTAATATAGATGTGCTCGTATATAATTATACCAACGTTTTGCTATAATCACAGCAATTGCGTAATAAGGGTAAAATCGGAGAACGAAGTGACTTAACAGATTATTCTCTCTGTCTTCTCTAAAGTCAAAATAAAGTGTATGTGTATATATATACAAATATAAAAAATTATACATATAATAATGATAGTTATACGTATATATACAATATACGAACCTTCACAGTATACCGACGACGTGTCGCGAGCGCTGGGCCGGCGGACGTGAGCTGGCGGGGGCGCGGGCGGCGACCGCTCCGCATCGCACGCGCGACAAGGCACGGGCGCGCAGCAGCCCGCCCCGGATGACCAACACTTGTCCTGAAAACAACGATAGCTACGTTAGTTATGGAGGAAAAAAAATTAAAAATGTAAATAAGAATTTCTTTCAATTGAATATAAACGAAACGGTAATAATTTATTAAATAATAAAAAACTTGTACATTTCGTGTATTAAATGTAAATTAAATATTTCGAAGAATTCACAGGCTTCATATGGGGAAACAACCTCAAACCAACATTGTTTGGATTTAATGATATTTACGTAAGCGTTTACGTAAAGCGGACGGGTAAACAAAACTTACGTAATTAATCGATCACATATATTTTTATCAAAAGGTTATTGGTAAATGTTTTGTGATAAGATAAAACAAAGTATATTTGACCCAAATGAAAAGAACGCTTTAGAAATCTCATCTAATCCAATTAAGTGGGAATCTCATACATTTTGGTCTACTAATTAGTTTTTAGTATTAAAGAGTTAAACCTCCCAAAGTTTCAACGCTCATAATGAAATTTCATATTTAAATTTCAACGTAGCAGGATTCAAAGTTCACACTCGAAATAATTCAAATGCGGCTACGTTTATTTTTATTATACTAAAACTTCAACATGTTAACATAATTCGAAGTGTAGGTACGTGAGTGACACTTTAAAATATTACAAAAGTTATAAAACAGTTTTCATATCCACTCGAATACGTACTGAAAAATATTTAGATGTTTTCAGCGTTTATGAATTTGTCACGTTACAGTGTTCTCGTGTAGTCGTTCTGATATGAATAAATAACATATTTCACGAGTGTGACGTAAGCGCCGGCGGGCAAGGCGCAGAAGAGACGAATAAATAAAACAAATGTAAATCACAAACCAGATAACCTACGTATCTCCTCCAATTTATACATACAATAGCTACTTTATGTTCAGATTAGGTTTTGTTTGTTCAAAAGAAGATTATTTATTTTATTACAGTAAGTATAACTCATCAAAAACATAAACATGAAACGAGAGCCAAGTTAAATGTTAAGTAATGCGTTTCTCAACTTCACAGACAAAAGAATAGGAAATTTATACGGAAGCCGTGTTTTTTGTTCACTCGGAATAAAATTGAAGTTCTAAATATCGTTCGACAATTTATTACTTTATTATATTTACAAGTTAGTGTACTCCCAGCTAGTCTATTAGGTGACTGATGGTGAAAAATAGCCAAATGAAATTTAGATTTTGAAGTTTCAACAAGTCTACCTTGGTCTACCTTACCAAATATATTAAGTGTTAATATATAGATAACCGGTCGAGTTATACACACTTTTAACTTGGCTGGACACGCCAGCGCGTCCTGAACTACAGGTAAAAAAAAAATATAAAAGTAAAATTTATATATACTATCTTTTTCATAAATTTCCATTACTTAAGCAAACGAACCTATTGGTGACTTGTCACGTTGATAATTTATTTGTTTGCCTAATATAATAACATTCAAGAAACTTTGTAGAATAATCATACTAATTAGATAAAGTTCTTTTAAAACGTGAGATTATTAAGAAAAACAAGTCATAAAAAGTAATTAATTAAACATCACTAGTATTACTTAGTTATTCATCAGGCTTAATTATAGATATAGTCAATAAATCGGTCATCAAGAATTTCTTATTTAAGTATCGATTAATTCTATATAAGGAGGTTAGGAGTATGATCAATTAAAATAATAAATATAAAAAATGTACAAAACAGAGAGAAAATATTGTATTTGAAATCTTTTGTAATATGCTCTATCATCACTCTGTGGTAGATTTCAAGTAATTTGTGGCAATTTAGAAATATATTTTTGCTTGTCTTGTTAACAAAACACACATTAGGTCCCGTCACTCAGCAATATAGGAATCTAAATACCTACATTCCGTTTCCCCCGTAAGATAACAAAAAGTGAAAACAGAGTGTGGTTGTGAAAAAAAAGGAGTTACACTCAATGTTTTGTTTCCTAAATGCCTTTAAGTAAAAAAAACAGTTACTTTTTCCACATTTACATAACATTTTGTTCGATTCTGCTACAGCAAAAGCATAATTTTATTATAGAACACGTATTCGTAGATGAGTAGAGAGGATTAACGGTCCAACGGCATCGGTTCGAAGCCCGGCGAGCGCGACAAGTTAATGTTGCAATGCAATAAAAGAGGTCAAAGTACTTTGTTGCCAGCTCTACAAGTCTACACATAAGATACCTACCTGACATATAGTTCGTGCGAGTTTTCTAACTCAAATTACCGCTTCCACGTTTCCACTGAAGTTCTTTATATAGTTATTTTATATTGTAAATTACTAGATCAAGAAGTAAATTGTATTTTAAGCGAAATAAGCACAATAGTAGTCTGTTTAATATTAATAGTCTATTTAGTACTTCAGCGTGGAGCGAGTTTCACGAATGCAATGATAGCATCCTGAAAGTTTCAGTTTAACTCGAGATGGAGGCATTAAGATAAAAATGGCTTTAGATAAAAACTATCTAGTTAGAGTTTCACTCAGCTCAAGTTGGGCAAAAACGTGATGACGTAGTTTTAAAAATTGGAAGAAAATATATATAAGATATCATATTTTTTGTTTTAATTTCCTTAAAAAGTTTGCTTGGGTATATTATTATTGAGGAAATATATTAAAGGCTTAATTTGATATTATAACATGATTTCTAGTAGTAGCTAACGGTCTGACCGGAGTTCACCGTGTCGTAGCGATAATGTCATTAATCAAGTATGGAGAAACGACGTGGGCGTTGTAAACTACTTATGTATAGACATCGGGCATCCTGTTTAAGCCATGTTGAAAAAAAAATCAATCTCTTGTACGTAAAATATTTCTGCACAAAAAATATTTACATAATTACAATAAGTAAAAAAATATATCAGCTTCACGGTGTATCCCGCACAAGTTAGGCAGAGGAAAGATCTAGTGTTAAAACACTCCGTCCTTTATTTTCCGCCGAATACTTCGAGGCATTACGTGTTAAATGGCGGAACTCAACGCCGGGCTTTTGCCTTGGTACTAGAGCGAAGAAATCAAAATATAACAACACAACAATAAAAAAACAATGAAGCAATATATTCTATTAAAAAAATTAAAATAAACAAAAAAAAACCAAGCGTTTTACACGGCACGGTACAAAAAAAGCAACAATATATGAACATTATGCAACTTGAAAGGTTTACGACCTGACGATGATAATTAGCATAAATGATTATAGATGGAACGCACGTGATAAAGTGAAAAACTAATTGGAATTGACGCGTAATCATTGTATGAAACAAGTGATACCGACCGACTATTGCCTTGTGCCAGTTTTCGCGGCTGAGCCTTGGTTTTTAATACAATCATGATGAAACTATCTACCGATTCAATAACATTGTTTCTCGTTGTTTTTTTTAATGTATTATATCTTAGTTGTGTGATTTAAAGTGGTTGGCGTTGAGTTTCGTCACTGGCAGTGTCGTTGGGCGGAAAGCAGAGAATGGATTGTCTTGGACACGAGGTTCTATTCGCGTATACTGCCTTAAGCAGCATAAATCGTGAAACAAAATGTAATAAAGATAATCTAGGAGAAGTTTTGTTAGGAATCTATGATATTAATCAATAGTTAAGTGTTGTCAATCAAAAGTCAAACTATTTACCATTCAATATTGTTTAAAATTCTTTGATACGAGCCACAACTATGACAATCAGACTCATGAATCTTTTAAATATTATGAAATTTATAAAAAAATATTTAATTTTCATGAAGAGAGTGTCACATTTATCTATCAAGTATTTCGGTATAATTGACTTGTACATGACTTAAAATCAAAGAGCCAAACCATTTTAAATGTTTATTTGACAAGAAAATAACCTTTCAAAGATGAAAGGAATGAAGGTTGCGTGAAAGAAAGGAGAACATCGATCGACTGCATTATATATTGTCTTGGAAGCACACCACCTGTCTGGACGATAACGGACGTAATAATTCATAGGTTGCGATTACAAATTGAAAACGAGAGTACCTAATAGCTAGAAAATTATTTTAAACAATTTCTTGTGAATGAAAAGGTTATTATTTCTAAAAGATAGCTAATTTTTGATATTAAAAAGTTAACAGATACATATTAGTATCTTATATTTATTAGTATTTTAGCCTATTAACGTTAATTTATAGTTTATGACTATATTCGTAGATGAAAAAACTTGATTGCTTATATTTATTTCAAAGTATCTGTTCATTATTTTAATTCATATACACATTCATATACATAAGATAAAGAAAACAAAATAAAGATATAGATACTTTTTATACATACGTCTTTCATTAATTAAGTTAATTGCTTTTTATTTATCGTTTATTAGGTGCCTAATGTACATATTTATTATAACATTATTTTAAATAATATCAGGATTATTAAATCAAAACTTTTCAAGCATTTCGTTCATTTACATAAACAAAAAATGAATACTACGATAAACATAATATATGTATGTAAACCACAACATCTATTTACGAATTATAATTATTATTCTTATATATAACAAGAAAAAAGTTGCATAGTGAGATAAAAAACTGGCGTCTCTATTTAGTGCACTTCACTAGAGACCTGTTAACTTTAAATAAGGGATTAACTACCATTAACTTTAAATAAGGGGTTTTAGAATTGGTCGCTCCAATATTCGAACTTACGAGTAGAGTATAAGAGTCAAATATCCAAAGCGATTCTAGTTTGAAATAGACCAAATTCTATGTTCGGAAACATAACATAACAACTCTACAAAAGTTGATGTACATATTATACAATTTTACGTACAAAATACATACATATATCTGAATATGTGACGTACGAATTATAGTGTGTAAACAAGTATGTCCTGAATAACGTACGTACAATGTGTTTATATAAAACACACTGTAAAATGACATTATTTCAGTTTTGCTGTTGCGTCGGTGGAATCTGCCAGCAGCGATTGTCACTGCGGACAGCTAGTATTGACGCATTTCTCTTATATGAAATTTGGGTTCGCCCTACAGTAAACAAGTGTCCTACGTTGTGAGTTTAAGTACTACTTGAAAAATAATTTATCACATAGATGTTTCTCTGGACTAACTAGACAACGCTTAAGTAATATATCGTTTCAGTAAATTCAGCCGTTTGGCAGAAGATATTTCTTTAAACAGCGAACATATAACTATAGATGTGTATAATAACCATACATACCTACTTTTAATTATAAATTTAATTTCAGTAACTACCATAAAAGATTTATTTTTAATATATAAAAATAATATTATTATAATAAAATGTGACTCAATATTTTATCATAATCTCAGCGAAGTGTGAAAATAAACTTTAAACAAAATGCATCGTGGTGCCAGTGTAGAGAAGAACAATGGCGACTTGGCAGTGCTGTTTAATTAAAAGTCCATACACCCGGATCCTCGTTGATCTATATATTTCTAAAGAGTTTAAAATTTATAAGAAATGTATAGATGAGAATGACGAGAAAAGATGAGAAATACGTTTTATTTTCAGCTTTAGGATAAGCTGCTTCAGCTTCAGAATTAGTGATGAAAACCTTCATCCTCCATTTTTACCCTGAGTTCTAAGCAAGAAAGACACGAAATCAATGTTGAGTGGCGCAATTCAACGCCGCACTTTGTTTTATAAAAAATGAGAAATGAAAATATTTAATTTCTCCGAGTTGGGATCGTTGAGTACACTGTCACACTGCGATACCACGGTCTCAAAAACATATCGTGTTTAAAAATTTAATTAAAATATTTGCAGCTAACTACCATTTAATACAATACTACAGTTATAAATAATATGCATGAAGATAAACGTCTAATTTATATTTATTTCCACGTTTTCTATACAAAATTTCCAGTTGAAATTTATATTTTACCTTCAAAAATGAAAAAAATTCGTTTACAAAATATATTTTTAACGAGACAGCTATTCGAATACTGTCCATGTTGGACATCTACAGCTACGGGTAGAAAAACCAAGTTTCTTTAAACGCATTGTGTGACGTTGCCAGTGAAACAATACCGGGTTGGCGAGGGCATTTCACTGTGGAGTTCTATGCACTATGAACCTTGTTAGTTTGCGCTAACTTTTTCTATATTTCAATTTTATTAACGTAGTAGACTTGTAAATTATATAAAAAGAATTTTTAATGTCGTCAGTGACCTAAATTGCACGTTGCTCATTCATTCCATTATATTCGACGGGTGGATTTTCAAATTCTATGCATGTAAATACATGTAAATTGTATATCATTAAAATATTGTTTGGTTTCTATCTGGTTAAGAATAAAGATAGGGATGAGTTTGCCACATATTTTTAATCATCGTTTGTAAACCGGTGACTGGTAAAGAAGACATGGTATACTTAAATCGTTTCAATCAACATATAGAAACTATAAAATTTACTGCTTTTAATTTCATACATTAAGTAAAAAAAAAAAAACAATTTAAATTATAACTTTTAATTAGGACTAAAAAAAACTTGATTGCACTTTCTAGAAAAGACATATAAAATGGGGCAGAGCTAAATAATGTTAGTTTTTCACCTCACCGCAACATAGTTGTATGGGAGCGGAGACGCGGCGTTAGCGTGTCAAGGATCGCTCGCGTTCCATTCAGGGCACCTCGGTGCATTAAGGCTGTATCACAGTGGTGCGAGACCACGTTACATAGCAATATAGCTGTAATCATTTTTAATTTGTATCATATTTTAATGTCTACTACACTTACTAATAGAGAACTCTCAGTAGTAAGCGTGCACCGAAAATGTCTACATTATTCTATATAATTAACAATTCTATCGCATACTTATTTTTTGAAAAGAAATTGTTTAAAAAATATCTTAGGATGGAAGCTTGAAACTAGAAATAGATCGTGCTATCCTTTAGTGAGCGCCCTACCTAATAGGACCAGGCCATTCACCCGCCTGACCCGGTAAAACTTAGATAGTGTGAGATCACAGTCTAAACTCTAAACTAGATTGAGCTTAATATAATTTGCAACTACAATCTTATATTTTCTATATCTAATATAATAATACTACTGTATCTTACACATTTGAAGTTTGTAAAAATTGTAACAACTGTACCCCGATACTGTAACTGTTCTGCAAAAATATAATAAAATGGCAACAGAACATTTTCAAATTAATATAATATTATTTTAAAATTGTTCTAAGACGTGTAAAAACAAAACAATTTACATTACTTAAATAACAATACATACATGTTCAAATACATCCTGTACCATCATCGGAAACAGACAGAAAGGAACCCCGAACCGCAACACAATGCCGACTTTCTACGCGTGAGAGACTTGCGACACGACCTTATTCCTTTTGTTTGTGCAAATAATACGACATTTACACTCTTTTTTGTCGCCCCGAACGAACAGGCTTAGGAACGCAATTTACAAGTGGCACGTTTACATTTAATTAAAAGTCTATGACAAACTAAGTGAAGGTTTCCATTTCAATGAGCTGATAATTTAGAGGATATAATACCTTGGGGCTTACCTCGTCGGCTAACTATTTAGTTACCTAGTGATAAATACATATATTGCAATATTAAAATTTAAATCTTTTAAATAAAAATAAAGATATTTATATTACACGTTATATTCTTTATAATTTAAGGTAATATTTTATAACGAAATGACACAAAAGTGTTTGAACATGGGCGGCTCCATCAACAGTGTCGCCTAATAAGGAAGTCACAACGTCGATTTCTGCATTAAAATTCTTGTTGTACAGTCAAAGTTACATGCGATTATTACTATTCAAGTTTTTTTTTTATTAAAAATCTCCCACACACTTAGGTAGGCAGTGGTAACTTGCGAACCTGGTGTTAAGACACTCCAATTCACTCAAATTAAGATATTTCTAAGAAGGCACTGCGCGTTGAGTGGCTAAACTCGACTCTGGTAACGAAGCTGCGTTTTGCTTCGTTACCAAAGCGAGAAAATGATTTTTTATATTTTTTTCATTTTATCGAGGAGAATCGAACCCACAATCTATCACTTTTAATCAAACGTTTGTGTTCCAGCGCCATGACTGGTCTCGAATCTAAATGCAAGTACCCTACATCTACCTTCAAATATATGAAAAGCTGGTAATAAGCCTATAAAAATTACATGTGCAAGAAAATTAAGCTCGTATGCAGATTTTACAAATAATTACAGATTTGTTAGTACACACAATCCATCCAAAAGTCTACAAGTCGATACTAATTAATTATATTATATTATTTTTGTACTAAACAAAATACTTCTGAACGCGAAGGTATAAAACCACGATAACGCAAGCAAGTTACTGGTAATATTTACAAGAAACCACAATTGAATAAATATTGATATTGCAGAAAAAGCTGCAAGTATGCACTTTCACTTCTCATATTGTGCTGTTATTCAATATGTTATCATCAAAGCACGTTAATATTTATTAAAAAAAATCTCTTAATAAAAAAAATATGTAAAGTAACGTTAAAGTAAGAATCGAACTCGCAATCTTTTATATTATTAGCACTGAGTCACTTTCAAACTCTACACAGTACTAATACAGTATTTTTTTTACTATTAAAAATATTTAATTAGATTTTTTTAAATTTTATCGATCTAATAAAATTTTGTTTCACATAACCTTACCTACATACATACACCTGCATAATATATAGGCGATACTGACATCCAGTTTAAGAATGTAAATATATTCAATTTACACTTACAAGGATACCTGTCCGGGTCGGTCTCAGGCACAGTAACGAACGAGAGCCGCAGCGGGCGCTGTCAACCTTGCTCACACACTTGATATTGTAGAGTTTCATTGCATTCAATGTTAATAACTTCCGTTATGGCCGTTACTCATTTTATTACGTATTCAAAGTCAGTGTCAATTAATTTCTAAAAATTACTTGATTAATCTATATTCACTGTTTTTCTAAGTAGCCAAGGAGAATATGTTCTATTAACTATTATTAACTATATTATGAAAATATATATTTTTCATTAATTAATGACGATTTAATATCAGAATCAATAATATTATTATATATCAAAATTGTGTGAACAAAATATAAATTAAACATCAAATGTTTTATAGGCTTCACGCTGCACATAGCAGGGTAGGCTCAGCAGGAGACGTGGAAACCCAGTTCCCATTAAGACAGTTCCCTTTCGCAAGTTTCGGGAATTCTCGAGGCTCTGTTACCAGAATACAAAAATGAAATATTAAATATTTCACAGTATATATATACAAAACAAACAGACCAACTAACTTGTCCACCATACGTAACAGGTTATCATCGGCAGAGACAATGCTGTCAGCTCCCGCGCCCCGTCGCATTACGTACGCTGTGCGACTGTGCGCGACGCTGTCAGAACGGAACGGCGGCATGCCTATTGTATTTTCATTTATTGGCGAAACTTTCCACTAGTTTCGTAACATATATATTTTACAGTTAGTATTAATACAAAAGTTCATTTGTCTGTATATATGTGACCATAAATTTTACTGTTAATCATAACGCTAAACAGATTTTGATTAAAACTTAACCTTACCTGAATCATATACAATTATATTAACAAAACTAAATTCTCCAAAAATTTATTATTAAAAAATAGTATATTTTTCCAAATTTATGTTACCTACTAATCAAATAATTTGTAAAACTGTCATGACCTTAGACGAATACATTATGGCTTGTTTTTAAGTATACACATATATTTACGACAAATATTGTTTTTATATATAAAATTGCGTTGTGATTCTACACTATTAAAGTATAAAGCGGAAAAAACCTTATCTCCTTATCATCCAACCTCACGTATCCACTCTAGAGGATAACATGCAGGGCCTTGTAACGTATTCTCTAGATATATCTAAAACGAGACTATGAGTCTTGACGATATCGAAACAAATCTACAGCATCGTCTCATATATATCTACGCACATTTTTCTGACTATTGAGTCTATATTTAGTTTATTAATATAAGAAGAATACAATTTATTAATCACATTTCGTTTGGTTGACATGGGGCCAAATGATTCAGGGAACGTGATCTATGCCAGTACAGACATCTGCATACCATCCAAGGCGAGCATCCATGTGTGCATAGTTTCTAGGCGTGTTTAATATGATATGTTCCAAAATTGGGCAGAAAGTGGTAAGCGGAGTGTCTTAACACTAGACTCACTTTGCTTATCCTGCTAGATGCGAGATACAGCGTGAAGCTAAAAAAATGTAGAATAAAACCACAAAAATCTTACAGAATTTCACTGAGCACAGATAACCGAATAACGAAGACATTCCGTGCTCTCAAAAATAAAGGTATTTCTATAAGAAAATATATCACGAATCTTACAAACTATCCTTAAAAACCAAATGAGTTCAAGTCTAAAAGTGACGCCGCCATAAAAGCTCATATCCAAAAACGGCGCGACTGTATAGACAGACATATATACCTACACACATACATGTATAAAATACCCATATCAGTCTCATGTAGGCAGTGCTCCGTCTTCGACATATTTATAGTAGTTTTAAAATTCACTTAAAACTCTTTCTTAGTAACATAAAGTGCCGACATACGGAACCAGTAACTTTGCTAAATAGATTAAGAATTTTCATTGAACACTGCCAATATAAATTAATTAGAAAATTTGATTTATAATATTATAAAGTTTTATTAGCATAGAATAAACATGGCATGATTTGAACCCTGTTTCCGTCATCTTTCAACTTTTATAGACAATTAAAACAAATAAGTTTAGTAAGTAATAATTAGATTCTATTACAAAAGTATAAGATTCCGTGAAAAACCGTTCACAAAAACTATATAAATACAAGTAAATATAAACATGCACATGTGTTGCTTAGTCACTCCACTCCGCCGTCACTATTCTGCGGCTTCTCTAGACCCCCGCATGGATGACTCAGGGGAGGAAAGCCCGATATCGTGACGTCATCGATTTAGATAGAACAATGTTCTTTCAAGCGATCAGGGACAATTAGAAGTTATCATCATTACTTTTAATTTTTATGTTTATCTCCCATGTTAGTGTATTTAAGTTTAACATCTATCTTTATTTTTTTTCTATAATGTAGTAATTTATGTATAGTATAGGAAATTAAAGGTGTTGTGCGATTAAACCCTACATTTCCGTCTCATATCTATAAGAATATATTTTTGTAAAACAATCATTTAAATATCATGTTAAAACTATTGTAATAACCAGATTGTCGACATCAATAATTTAATCAACAAAATTACAAATAAATCAACTAAATAATAACATACACATATAGATATAACAAATTGTCAATATAAGTAGATATTGGAAATAACTGTTGGTGGCATATTCATAGTGGGAGAGTGATAAATGTAAATGCAAGACGTATTGAGGATGATTTATGGGTATGTGAGCTGTCGCGTCTAGGCGGCCGGCGCGGGCAAAAAACATTATCATGAAATTTAAATTACATACTTAAACATACATTACAACATAATTACATACGATTTTATGTGAAACTTGTAATATAACTGTAAGACATAAAGTCGTGGGTTTCGCAATCATAGAACTTTTATGATTAGATTAATATATTAAAATGGTTTTAATTCACATGTTACAATTTTCTATTTAAGTTTATATTCATATGTTCTTATGGTTTAGTTTATAATCTAATATTGACTACTGTCAATATTAGATTATAAACTGAAGGAAAAGGAAGGATTCTTATTCTTACTTAGGTATATAATTACCTACAAGGAAACGAAGGAAAATAATAAAGTTACACAGAAAACAGAAGCTACGCCCGAATATTATCTCAGTCGGGTTGGTTTATTCATCATCCCGTCTGTACATATCACTATGCTCGTAAACTGTAGTTTTGTTTATATCTGCTATAAACTTTTACGTTTATATCTTGTTTTTTAGAACTTTCAGAGACGGCTGGAAGGACGGGAGCTCTTCAATTAAGAACGAAGTACTGAGTATTTTGTTTTTTACGATTTCCAAAAGACCAAAATATTATAATAAAAAACATGCGTCATATAAATATAAAAAGTTATGGTTACGAATAAAATAACCAGTGCCTACGCGCTTTCATATGCGGCCAGATTTAACAGTCTGTAAATGTCATACAACTTAAAAATACATAATATAAAATTTAAACGCATCAAAAAATAATAAAATATAATTAGTTATTACAGAATACGTTTACAGCTATAGTTAGTTGTTTACATTAAAGAGAGTGTCGCAATATTGTAATACGAATGGCTCAATAATCCACGGCTAGTGTCGTCTTACGACTGCAATTTCATATACATTATAATATTTCGCCAAAAACACACGAGATAGAAATTAATACTACGTAATAATAATAATAATAAAAGATTAGCTTCGCATTAAAAGTTCAATATCGACGGATTAACCTGCCAGTATCGAAGTCGAGCTGACACGAGGACGACTTGAATTTTACAGTAAGGTTACCGTGAGGTCGGCCCGACTGGACCAACAGGGGAATAAAAATAATGGAATTTCAAATATAGCCACAGTTAAATGTATGTAGTGGTAGTACTATACAGTATAAAGTATTTTTGTTTCGCATATTCTGTTATGTGTATGCGAAACAGTGAAGACACGATTATACATCATTATACTTTTTTCAATCTCGTCTTATTATGTTTTTAAACTGGATGTTTATAGTATTTACTAATTATATATATTATTGTCACTATTAATTTATGAAATAGAAAATATAATGTAAGAAAAGTTTATAGTATTTTCATATTGAATTAGTTAATTTAACGACCTATGCGCTTTAATCCGAATATTCGCACATTAAATTGAAATTCCCATTATTACCCTGTATATTACTTCATACTTAACTATGAATATTAATTTTATAAATAAACAACTGACTTCTATATGTTGTAAGTAAATTTTCTATAGATAAACAGGTGAAAATTAAATATTAAAAATGACAAGAATTAAAGTCTTTCTATAATAAATAAAGATTTCATTATTTTTTTCTTTGTGTAACATGCCTTTACAACACTTCTTTAAGTATCTTTAAATGAATTAAGTAAACAAATTTATCAAAGTCATAACAAGTGAAATAATTTAATGATTTATAACTAAAACTAATAATACAAAGCTGAAACGGTTGCCAATATTTTTTGTAACAGTTGTTGTTGGCCATTTCTCTGTTTGTATCTGGGAGGCACATTGAGATTTTCAACTTTATTATTAGATAAACACTGTACTGTGCACAGCGTTTAATTTTGGCACCGTGTCGTAATAAATTCTCGGTCTCGTCGTCGTAAATCGTAATCTTCATGTAATAAGCTGAAATTCAATTAATTGATTTAAATAACCCAATTATTATTTTTTTGCTACAAAACGCTGTAAAGAATAAAATAAAATAAATCAATCAGCTTCACGCTGTATCCCGCACACGGCAGGGTAGGGAGGGGGAACCTATTGTTAAGACACTCCGTTCCCAGCTTTCTGCCGGAATCTGGAGGCATTGCGTGTTGAGTGGCAGAAGTCAACGCCGCGCTTTGCCTCGACACCAGAGCGAAAATATAAATTTAAGTAAACATTTCATCTCCTCGAGTGGGGATCTGGGGACTGGCCTCAAAAGAATGATACATTTAATTCTATACAAAAAATTGTGGGTTGCATTTTTCAAATATTTTATATCTAACATATCTATATAAAGTAAAAAAGTGATTCAATACGGGCGTTGGTAGTTGTAACCGTTGAAATGAAATGTTTATGGCCTCCGACGGACAGATAAGGTCGTCGGTTGCGGGTCAAGTCGGTCTGGCGACAACTGGGACGTACGCCCCGTATAGAAATGCAGTTGATATAAAACAATATTGTGATTGGGGCCGTTCAAGTGGAGCGCGAGTTCTAGATAAAAACTAACTTTATGTTTTTTCCATCAATACATCAATTTGCTATACAATTATTGATTTATAAGTGTTGTACAGTGAATGTATTGTGGTTTATAATGTTCTTGTAGCTTCTACTTCTAGTAGCTCCTAGCAACTTCTAGTAACGTAGGAGTACAATGTTTCTGATTAAAGTTGTTCTTGTTCAGAGATGCGGGCGCGCTGTGTGCAAGCAAAATTGTTTAACTGTTACAAATTGTAATGTTATTATCTGATGTTGGCAACTCTTAGTGGGGCGGTTTAGATGTTACAAAGGTAATAAATGACTTAAATTTAAACTAGTAATAGATTTATTATTTAAAAATGAACAACGATATTTCTCATCTTCTGTTTCACAATGGATGCTTTATTGAAACAAAAAAGATAGCACTTATTAAATGGAATATTACATTATTTGTTGAGTAACATTTTTTGCTCATTTTATGATTACTAAGTGATTGTTAAATTTGCGATTATTGCCTTAAGTATATTTGTCAGCGCGGTTATATTTTACAAAATTTCTTCATAAAATAAAGCGGAGTCAACTAAAATTTACCAACTAACTATTATCCACGAAACAGTACATAATTATGCTCGCAATGTACGTGTAGAGGGATTTTAATGTTTACTAACAAATACCTATTTGTTAGTAAACATTAAAATCCCTCTACACAAGAAAAAAAACACAAGAATCAGTCCATGAGAAATGAATCAACCCCAATCCGATGTAATTTATTTATCATTATTACAAAAAAATAATTAAAATTAATATATAAATACGTGACTGTAATTATATTACTTTTTTTTCCATATCTTCATTAAATTTCTGATCATAATAAAGAATTAAATCACCTATTTTTGAAATCATTTTATAGTATCATCGGTTTTAGGTGTAAAACTGCTAACAGCCTATTAAGCAAATTCTAAGGAGAGACAAAAAACGATTTTAAAGAACTATAAAGGCTTTATAAATTTTTTTAATTGATTTCTATTTTCTACATGAATGGAATATAAATGTACATGTAGACAAACAAAACGACAAAAAAGAATTTTGTAGGTTTACACTCTAAGCAGACGACGACGATAAGTATGTACAATGATTTCCAAATTTAATATTTACTTCGAACAATACAAAAATAATTAAAGAGGTATATAAGTAATTTATTAAGCTTAATTAACTGAATTTCACAACATGAATTTTCAACGCTTTTAAGTTTTAATTCGCGTATTCATATCCCAATAAGAGATGAAATATATAAAAAAAAAACATTGCATTAAAATAGAACATTATAAATTTTAATATAACGAATCAATTTTTATTCTAATCTCATTTTTATGGTCTAAATTAAATTTTCAAATTTTATAATTTTGATAAAGCAAGAAAAAAAACGATATACTAATATCATACATAGTAAATATCAAATTAAAAAGCTTTTAGAAAGTTTTAATTAAATAAATGCATCGGTAGCGTGATACGTGACGTGAGATATTATGATATTTTACTGTGAAAGTGACGCGACGTCAGTGCAGCGTTGACGCTGAAAGAAGGTCCGTTTACAACGTCGCGTCGCGTTGCGTCCGTATGGAACACAATACACACTATTCCAAGCTTTACTTTCGCGAAGCTTTGAGTGCTCTAAACTTTGAGTGCACACTCAGGACTAATACTAGACTCACTTGACAACTAGCACGCCTCGTGTGCATCACAACGCTAATTAATTGCTAGGATACCAACAACTGGGACTAAGTAAGGGTTTGAAGTTTAAATGGTAGTTCTCTTCCCCTTAATCACTTTTACTGTTAATAAAGTACTTTATTAATATTAATAATTAAATTATTTTCTTTTTAAATAATATTAATATAAAGTTTTAAAATAAAATGTCTCTGAAATAAATTAACGCTTATTAAAACTTTTCAATTAAACGAACATTCCCAACACCTTATTAACTACTTCAATGTACTTTTAAAGTAACTAGTAACGTAAGGTGGTTTATATTGTATTTATAGGTAGTGGCCGCTCATGACTTTGTATGCGCGAACTTCATGACCATTTCCGTGCTTCGTGGTGAAACTAAATACCGCGTTTTGTTTTACCGGAGAGGGTAAACCGAAAAAGTAAACAATTTAAATATAATCATTCACCCGAGTCGAAATCGAACTTACAAATATCCCGATTTCAGACCAACAGAGTGTGTCGGGATTGGAGGTATCCACTTCTCTAATTCGACCTTAATTTTATTCAATAATTTTTATTTGCCTACCATAATGAATAAATTTTGCTAAAATATCATTTTCTTATTTCTTAAGACACAAACAGATGATATATTTTTTTACTGATTTTCTTATATTATAATTGTATCGACTCATATATTTCGCTTCGAATCTCAATAACATATACAAACGTGTCCGCGACTATCAACGGTCACTATTGGCATGGAGTGAGCAAAGTTTGGCAGACACCCCGCACTTTCGTAATGGCCCACTTTCCTCTATCATAGTTATAGGCGCGAGTATGCGTGTTGCAAAAATATTGTGCAATGTATATCCCACAAAAACGGAGAGAACGTAGTGATACTTCACTATGCTCTATTAAGTCATCATACATGGTTGAGTTCCTATTTAAACAATTTAAATCTAAATTAAAGACAAAAGTTTATAAAGGTAATTTCTACTATCCAACAGAAAAAAAACAATCGATCACAGTTTCTAACATGTATTGTATGTACAAAAAATTGTCCTACCCCGCAATGTGCGGGATATAGCGTGAAACAAAAAAAAAACAATCACTATTGAAATACCTACTTACCCACATTGGCTATCCTTTATGTTATAAAGTCAACCTTCAGGAGTATTTAACAGCGTATCATTGTTTATTGTTCTTTTGATTAATGTCAAGTACAAATATTGCATAGGGTCTGAATGCAAAAAAGTATGCCTCAATAGGAAAATATCGAAAATTATAAAATAACAAAATCTCAAATAAGTATTCTACCTAATAATTTATATGGTAATACAAGCAAATATTTCACATAAAATTTCACTTACATGGTGGATTTATTAAACTGAAAATGTCGCGTAGATCATTCGGGGCTCGTGGGGGGGAGTGTAATCGACAAATTTACAGTGGGCCCTCGCAATCCCGCAATATGGGTGTCGCGATAAAATTGCTGTTCATTTGAGCGTTCAGCCGAAAGCTAATCGAAATACGATGATATTGACAACTTGTGACACAAACAAATCGATATACCTATGTGCGTGATGATTGCTATCGAATTTTGGGTTTTGTATATCTTTGTATGTATATAATTTGATTATTTATTGATTAGATCTATTCCAATATAGAAAATATAGGAGTGATTGTTACTTACACTTTGAGAAGCACTTTAATTTCTGACCGAGTCAATAGTAAGCTTGGTATAGAAAGCTTAGATTTTTTACCTGTAACAAAATAAAATAATATAAATTTAGTATAATATATAACATATCAAATAGAAAACATCAAAAAGATTAAAGTCAGTATAAACAATTGTTGTATAAACATATTATAAAAAGAAACATATACTTCAAAAAACATCAATAACATCTTTACATTACAAGAAAGCACACTGAAAGTTGTTCTTCACTGAGATCGTTAATATCAATCACTCGACGTTATCGGGAAAACTACATTGGCAAAAAAGGCAAGAAAACCTGCACGTTGCAACTCCACGCTTTTATAACAGTTGTTGAGATTAATTGGAAATTATCGTGGAAACGTGCGCATTATAGAAATGATAGCTTAAATAATTACATACATATTTGTGACGAAAGTGATATTTTGTGGCACCAAATAATAATAAATAATAACAATAAATCTATAAAATTAGATGGTAGTAGCATCGATATACATAAAATTATTAATAAACTTCACCACTTTTCTAGGGTACAAGATCAATCAAAATAATAAAAAACTTGCCAAATCCTTACATAGGGCACTACTGGCACACAACAAACAAACAACACATTTCGAGAGAAACGTATAAAAAAAAGTGCGGAAACGCGGCGTGACAGTGGGATGTACTGTTGCTTCCACCTCATCAGGGCCCGGCAGTGCTGTAATGACGGCGCCGGCGCGAGATTGCCTGCCAATTGAGTTACCGATGGGAAATGGACGAGCACTCCATAACGCCATAGGATTTCGAATGGACTGAGGTGGTTTATTTACCATTTGCGTAACGTGCCTATATACATCGTTTTATTTTCATTTGAGTTTGGTTGGTTGAACAGCTTGTTAAAACAGTCAAAGACGTCACTTTAGCTTTATGTAAATATTAAACTGTTTGAATTATACACATTTCTACATATACAACGTTAGTCATATCAAATAAATATAACGATATGCATACAAAATGGAAATGAAAACATTTAACATATTATTTTTAATAACTACTATTTACATATTTTATACTTTTAAATATAAAATCCTTTAATATGTATATTAATAAATTAAACAAAAATAATTTATAATTGTTTATCTGACAAAACAAATTAAGATAGAAGAGCCTAACTGTAAATAAAATAGAGCTACTTTTACAGATATAATACAAGTATTACCAAAATAACTGTTCAATATCAATTTTGCGGGTCAATAAATTACCTGTCATTTATTGCTTTAGACGGGAAATTAACGGCGTCTTCTGCAAATTATTCAATTTCCTAGAGGTATTAAGTAAAGCTTTCAAGTTAAGTTCGTTTATTTTTATGTGTAAAAATAAACCTAACGTGTATTTTTACAGTTACTATAATTAAGAGATTAAAACATAAATTATATTTGCATAACCATTATCGCTAATTAAAAATGTGCAATTTCTTTTATAAATTACCAAAATTGACAGAAAAGGCGCCTAGTGACAAGTCTGTAGACTCAACGCTTGACTACCACAAGCCAAGGGTTGTGGGTTCGATTTCCACATTTATCAAACATAAACAAAAAAATTGCAACTGCACCAGGTTTGAATCAACACTACATATTTGCAAATAGGATTAAAAAAGAAAAAAAAACGATATTTAAATATTATTATTATTATTACTTTCTAAAAAGGCATAGATAGGCAGATATACAATATCTGAGATTATTTTAATACAACGTATAAAGTGGGATCCTAACAAAGTTAATTAAGGCATCATAACTGGAAATGTTCAAAGTGTCCTACAAATTTAAAGCACGTGTAACTCCTAGAATTTCAAGAAGTGCTCGTTTGATCTCAGTCACCGTCCAACGTGGGTGATTAATTAGTTCGTTACTTGTTAGTTAGAATTTTATATCATATCTATATGTTGCTTGATCTATATAAAGAAATGAATTATATAAGTAAGGCAATATTTTATCATATAAACCATTTTATCATATCAAATTTACCAGATACATCGTGGCCCAATAGGACAGCGTCTGACTGTAACCGCGAGAATTCTATTATTGGGAGTGGTAATTAATTATAAAACAGGGTAATTAATTATTTTCTTTTCTACGCAACATACAATGTCCTGAATTCGGACGTAAAACGGTAAACGGAATATCTTGACAATAAGTTCTCGTTGCGAGATACAGCGTGAAAAAATCACTTACATAAATTATAAAAATAAAGTTCATTTAAACACAAATTATCTAGAGTATACAATACAAGGGTAGAATAAAACTAATAGAACTTATAAATTCTATTATATTTTTTTTTCAATAACTCAATGAGGGCTACCTTTTTTTTTGGCAAGCAGTGTAATTAAATTAACTCGTTTATATAACAGATAAAAACGTGAAATCAAACAGCTATAAAGTGGCAGCTGAACAAAACACGTGTAAAGAATAATAGGTAAAAGTGATGTTGAAGTAGCTACTTTCTTTTATAAGCAATTTGTTAGGAAAGTTTTATCGTTGGCAGCTTTAATTGTTTTTTTTAAACAATAAACACAAATTTGAATATTCGAAACAATATTTCGAGTTTTGTAAGAGGAAACGGTTTTTTGATTAAGAAGCCGTCTAATTTCGGTAAATTAAATTACAAATTTCGCAATAAACGATGTTAACAAGTGTTTTTATGTCTGCTGAAGGAAAATATTTAAATTGTATACCTACATAAAAACAAAAAAGTATAGAATTAATTCTTACCAGTCATTTTTAGGTAACAATAAAGTTGTATTTATAATATAAGTTAAACGTGTATTAAATATAAACTGTGATTAGCTAAAGATTTTTGTATAAAACAGATTATACCTGTTTAAAAACTAATGTCCTAAAAGTACCAGCTAAAAAATAAGGGGATATTGAAATACCACCTTTTCTATAATACAACAATATACAATATGTAATAAAATATTTTAGGCGCCATTTTAACAAAAAAATATATCATGTAAAAAAATATATCATTTTGATAATGATATTTTTATGAAGAATAAAATAATTTGTTGTGAAAAAAAAATTATAAGTAATAAAAAAATTGAGGTTAGTAAAATTTAATAAGAAATATATTTTTACAGACATTGTATAATATATAAAGCTTTCCATTAAGTCAATTAGATATAGAATAGAAATTTCAGAGATCAAATTTTCGATGAAATGGTCGATTGTATAATTATAATTATTATTAATATAGAAAAGTATTCTGAAGTGGTTCTATTAAAATATAACAGCAACATTAAAGAGAGACTGTAGCATGGTATAAAAATATATAAAAATTTAACAAGCGCCCATAAGATAAAACGAGCAGAAATGTCGCTATAAGTGGCACAAGAAACGAAAGCCTGTTTGTATATAACTTTGTAGTGGTACAACTTTGGTTATTTCGAAACTGGCTTTATCAGATTACTTTAAAATTATATAAACATAAACTTTAGATAAACGACTCATTTAAATTATTTTAAGAATGAACCTTAAAAGTATGGTATTACGGAACGCTTTAAGCTCAACGTCTCTAGTGGAAATATAATGAACGTAAAAATATTTTATTTGCTTTAAATTTAAATTATTGTTTTGTTTAATTACTTGAACAAGAGATAGAGTGAAGATAGCTTTAATGGCGAAGGACAGTTTTATAGCGATAGTAATGTTTATATAACGATCTGTAAGGGGATATGGACAATATTTCATATAATACTAGCGACACGCTCGCGGCTTCGCCCAATAAACTTCAGCTTTAAGGACAATACAATGCTGTTCATAGGTATTGCCTTTAAAGTTAAAGTTTTAAATTGCAAACTAAAGTTTCAGTCAATTTAATAAAAAAAATTGTAGCAATTTTGTCGAACTAAATATTGTAAATCGATACAACTTTTTTATTTATAAACTGATTGAACTAAAAAAACACTAAATGGTCAGGGAAGTATGGCAAAATATAATAGTAAAAATTGCATTTAGAACGGTTAAGCGTTTTTTAGAGCGTCAACAAACGAAAAACAAACAAACAAACAAACAAACAAATCATTGTTTTAGGTTCTACTTGATAAATGTGTACAATATTTTTTTTTCTTAGATATCTTCCATGCATAGACATCGGTCCGCTACGATTTTATCATAAGTATAAATTATAATATAATGTATGTATAGGTCTGTAAGGTGAGAGCTGAGAATTTTTACTGCAAAGTATTATATTTACTAATACAATTCTTGTTTCCTGTATGTTTAAATCCTCATATGATATTTATAAACAGACATAAAATAAGTAAAGTAGCCCTATTGCCAATAATAATGTTATTTATAACATAATGTTCTTTAATTGCATTTTATCTAACAAGCTGGGGCAGGATATACATGCGGAGCGTAGACGTTTCTAGAAATAAAGACCGTAACTGGACATTTCTAGAAAATGATAACATTTTGTAGAACTCAGATGTAATTAAAGGCAGCTTATGTACCTACGAGTATACTCGTACGTACATATATTTCTCGAATGTTAAGTCCGTAGCTTTAGAATATTATCGATTTAAAACTAAATTTATACATTTATCATTATAACGTTTGTTTAAATAAAAATAAACAAAGACATAAAGGAAATTAACAATATTGCATGTAGATTTTTTTTGAAGGCAGTAATTAACCTTTACCAAAAATGTTATATTCTAAATAATGTCACGTCAAAACGTTCCACACGAGTCGACCGCGGCCCACGTTTACACGTCCACTCTAATATTTCTAATTAATTGGCGACCTCCAGCTGTCCATCGACCAGCTGAGTAACGCCCTATGGAGTTTCAAAACACCAGTTGTTTGCTATGTCGCTTTTATATGTTACTAGCTTTTACCTGCGGCTCCGTCTGCATGGTTTGACATATTTAATAGCCTAGTATATCAGACCACATATACGATGGGATAAATCGAAATTATTCACGTAAAGTATACGTGAATAATTCCGTATACGTCTATATAGTATACGTCTATAGCTTACCTTGATAAATAGGCTATCCAACACAAAAAGATTATTTGTAAATCGAACCAGTAGTAGTTCTTTCTTGGTATTAGTGCCGTCAACTACACAAGCGCTTCCATTTTATAACATTAGTATAGAAAAGCAGTACTAATGATACTTTCATTAATTATGAAGCATTCATAATAAGTATAATTATTCATACAAAAACACATAACAGGCCTACATATAAATAATAATAGCGGTATTTAGCATACCTACATACACAACCCTGACTGATCTCAGTGTGTTTTATTTTTTTTTATTACCTTCCCTTCCCTATATGCGCATCTTGCAATTTAGATTAATTGTTAAATTTAATATTTTAATTTCATTAATATTACTGGGATTTTAAGGTAATTGTTGTTATAATTGTCCCAATCAAACGCTCTACATACAATTTAGAATACTTTTTGAATATCAAACGCACATACATCACCATACTATATAATTTTATATTAACTATAATTCTATTTTATTATGTTTTTCCTGTACATTCTATTATTACAACCGTACAGAATCTAATAGCGGGAGCAATAATAGCGGAAAGCATTTACCTCAAGACGCTATCATCTCACGTGATCCGCCCACGCGAGTCCTTAGGCGACCTCTGTCACGCTCACCGGCCGGTCTCGGTGCCCTTTCACGACTTTCTTTTTTACCGTTGTTTGAGAGTAAATTATTTTCTATAAATCCTTTCAAAGTCAAACAACTTTCTGTATAAGATGAAAAAGAATTATATACTTTTCCATTGGAAAAGTAACTGTTTTTTTTTTATATTTTCATTTATTTATATACTACAGAGTATAATAAGTATTGATTTACACCGATCGCTGACTGAAATCATTATTTAACACCGATAACTACGTAACATGACGCAGTACGTATTGTCACTGTACAGCTTGTCTTGTCGCACGTCAAGAATATAATTCATGTTAAACCGTCCTGTCAAACATTGTTTCTACGCTCTAACATTGACAATAAAAGTACAGAGTAATAAATAAAAATATAAATAGAGAATATTTTATTTGGATAAGATAACAATATATTATATCTAACTAAGTATACTCGAACACATAAAGAATAATTGTTCACTTTCTTTGTTTACTCCTACGGATTTAATGTAGTCGGTCGTAAGCTTTTGTATAATGGCCACAATAAAAATTATTAACGTATATAAATAAAAAAAATGACCTTTCATGCTTAAATTACAGCATTGAGATAAAAATGGGCACATAAGAAAGAGTACTATGAGAGTTCTTTTAGCAACTAAAATAATTTATTTACTTTTTCATCCTAAATCAGATAAATGTTTTTATATTTTACATAGGTATCATCAATAGTCTTTAAAAAGAGTACTGGTACACCAATAACATCATTGTTTGCAGTCAAATAATTCCCGATTCCGCCACCAAATCATTTATAACATATTTGCATTTAATTAAAATTCAATTTAATAAATGTAAAGATAATTAATTAAATACAGAATCGTGTACAACACCGTATATGCGTCACAGCGACAGCCGACTGGCGGTACGGAGGTGAAGTAAACACACTATTGTTTAGTGTACATTTAGCTGCTATAAAAACGCACACAATAGCCTTAAGGATGTGAGAAAGGAAAGCAAAGGTGTTTGTGAAACAAAACATGTGGAAACAAGTCCGACGGAGGCAAACTGAAAGGCAACGGCAAGAAACATGATAATACATCGGCTGGTTGAGAAATAGCAGACCATACAATAGGTACGAAAAAAACGCAGTAATATACTACTAATATATACTTTGATCGGCGGAGAATTTTTCAATTAAATCGAAAATAAAAGAGAATAACAGAGTTTGTTGTCTATAATAGTAGCAACACTGATCAACCCGAGTTAGGAGTTACATAACCCAACTAAATGGATGAGACCGTCTTATTGCCCCGCAAAACCATCTGGATTGCAGCTATGCGATTCCAATTTCCTTAAGCTTTTGTATAGTATTCCAAATAATGTATAAATAGCACCAATAACGTCTACCAATACATTATCGTTTTTGTAATTCAATCAGACCAAAGAAAAATCCCGAACTGAATGGTGCCTTTCAAGTTGGTGTTTAAATTGGTCAGTGCCTGACGTTGGATTTGAAGACGAGAGATCATGAACGACAGCGTAAATATTTGGAGTAACAACTGTATAGAAATGATAATTATATAAAGTACTCTTTTCATATACATGCGTTCAAAAAACAGCATTTTTGCAAAGTTTTTATTTTAGAACTATACAACGTATATAGCCTACACACAGTACTTTCATACATCCTAAATAAATTATTCTCTCTATCTCATATTAATAAAATTATTCTCCAGCAAAAAATAGACACTATGATTTCCATTATAGTAATGGAAACCTCGTTGAAAACACTGCACTCTAGTTTATTGTAAAATGTAGCACTTAAGGCAATTACCGAGCAGCAGTACGTTTAAAAATTATGTAAGATACTTGTTAATTAACTATTGCATAATCTGGAACAGTAAACAAGTGAATAAGACCAACAATAAATTTAAAATATATGTAGATAGTTATATACGATGAAACACAAACTCTACTTTTGCTTCCAATCAAAACAAACGAGATACTTATGTAAAGCACAGTATTGTTTATAAAATGAAAAATATACCTTTTCAGAATATAACAAGACCCGTGACTAAAATTGGAAAATAATATTTAAAATATTGAGACGACTAGTTAGTATAAATAAAATAATACGTACTTCATAATATTAACTAACCTAAAATTGTTTAAATGTTAAGATACAAAAGGTTTTCATATTTTCCATATAATATGATTAGTTAATTGTTTTCCAGAATTAACTATACAAATAGTTATTTCATTTTATTCATGAAAAACTAAAAAATACAAAAAAATAGACAACATCAAAAATGTCACACATTTAACGTGATATAATAAATAATAATAACCAACAAAGTATGTAGGTGAAACAAAATGCAAGTTTATACATAAATTAACGTGTTTAGGTAGCGACGCAGTGTAGTTTGCAACACAACTTTGGGCTTGGATCATAACTTAGGAAATACAAACTCATTAAAGTCAACTGAGTGGTTTTTGCTCGAGATACTCAAATGGATATTATTAAAATTATTTCGTCCATTACATACGAGTATAGGAACATTGACAATGATGATGCGGAGTACTAATACTAAATTTATAATTGTGTGCTCTATATATTGTTGAGGGGGCAAGCGTGCGACAGTTGTGGGTTCGATTCCCACATAGTTCCGCCTGGAACGAATTCAATATTTAATATTTTCATGTCTTTGTTTTGCCAATAAGGCAAAGCGTGGCGTTGAGTTCCGCCAATCAACACGTAATGTTTTGAGAATTCGGCGAAAAGAGGGCGGCTTTCTAGCCTGCTATGTACGGGATACAGAGTGACACTTAATAAATATTTATAATATAATTTAAGCTAATCTAATGTCAAGGAAACCTAGTTTCTGACCTTTTTAATACGCAGACATAAATTGTTTTATTTTGATTATAACAATCATGAGCCACCGGAACTACTTATTTTTTAAGCATATAAAAATATTTATAGAGACAAATAATAATCACATAAGAACATGCTTAATAAATGACCGATAAAATATTCAAGTAACTTTTCTCTGACCATATCTGCTGAAGAAAAAAATATATTTTTGTGTCACTGTCCTTTCGTCTTAATGTAAGACAAAGGAATCATACTAGTAGGAAGGTGACTAACCTCCCTAGAAAATAGGACACCAGCCGAGTTTGAACAATTCATTCAAAAGTTCTCACATCACATCATAGGAGATTAAGATTCAGGTTTATGGGAGTGGAAAAATTTAAGCTGCTTAAGTGACGTGTAAATCTAATTTGTAGACAAAATGAGAATGAGCAAGGATACTAGGTAATTACCTAATTCGTTAGCAGAAATTAACAATATTGTTGGAAATATATCGTCAAATATCCAGTTATAATCATTTATAAGTGCTCAAGTATATTAAACGCTTCAGACTACAAAGCAATAAATCAAAATGCACCTTAGGCGAATTCAAGTTTATGTTCTAATAAAGAAAAAAAAGTCCTGTTAAGGCACGTGGCGAATATCACTAGTAAAATACAAGCAAGCAAATAAAATAAAAAAATAAAAACAAGCCGGCAAGTACATAAAGTTTATAATTTTAGGCATAGACAGAGGAGACGCCGTGCCAAGCCTATACATTTGATATGGACCATAAAAAATTGTCACAGCCTCCGGTTATGAGTAACTTGGCTATCACCGTGCCAAGCTGTCTGTTCAATAACTGTTAAATTTAATACGATGTTATAAATATGACGACTGGAGTAACATTACCAATTATTTCTGAACTAAGTAGTCATAAAATACTGTTGTAAAGTGATATAAACTGTCTGTTAATATAATTTTGATTGGAAACAAAGTAATCTAACAACAAAAATAGATGAAAGAAAATAGATTAACTTTGACTTTAACTTTTGCCTCAAACACAGGTCGTGGAACAACAAAATTATAAAATATTAAATAATATCCTCACCCAATCTGAAAACACAATTTCATTGAAGGCATTAACACTGACCCAAATAGACAGCGCAGGGAGGAATAATTGTATTTCTTTTAACAAGATTGCCGAGGTGTTAAATCGGCCGCCGACATCCACTAATGACCTGTTTACTGGCTTTGTGTTAAAGTACATTACATATTTTATTTAAAATTACAAACACCAAGTTATCATGTGATAAGACGCCTTGTAAAATCTAAATTTTATTGTAGGTTTTTCCTCACTATATTACCAGTTCTGGTGGTTTGATTCATGAAATACGATAAGATTAATCCATATTATGTTTAGTAAGAAGCTAACGTCATGTATGAAAATAGAAGTCACACACGATTCTTATTTGTTCAAATTAAAAAAAAGATTTGAGATATATGATAAAGTGATATAACAATCATAATTCCAAAATTGTCCGAATCCGAAAGATTTAAAAAGAAATCGTTTTAGAGAACAGGCCGAATAAACATACGGTAGGTACTTAAGAAGACAAGCAAACATAAACAAAAAAATGTATTTCAAGAGTGATAAAATAAATGAAAAACAAAATTCAGACAAACAAGGCAATCTATACTTTTAATTTTAGTATGTAAAAAATAAAATACGTCACATATCTATTCGATAAAATCTGTAACATTTGCTTTATCGATAAATTATCCTAGTAGCTGAATATCTAAGAAATAAATATATTTTATTGTACACTTCCTAGTTAGCACTCGAGAGATTTGTTGCGTGATATTTTGAATGACGCAAAGAACAATATAAACGTACAGTACATTAAGTAAATAATATTTCATATAGTCTATTGATTTTTTTGTTACATAACATTTATATACAATTTATCTTTGCCATGGTTCACAAATATCGAAAAGTTCACGCTATTGTAGTTGGTTCCGTTGTAAAGCCACAAAACATTCAATTATTCGTAACAATATATAATTTAAAATATGTATAGGTACTAATGTACAGTAGGTATATTTACAATGGAAGCCGTATGGGAACGAACCTTGAACTTATCATATCAGAGCTATTAGTATTTAGTACGTCAACCAAGGTCGTCGTCCATCGATTCGCCACGTCATCGGCATTAAGTAAAGCTATAAAAACTACCACCTTCATCACGTAACAGATGAATCACTCGTTGTACTATTATAGAATATAAATCTTTTATTATTTTAAATCTGAGCATCGCGTCGGCACCCAGTAGGTAGTTATGCAAGTTGCATCCACAACTGACCTATGTATGTAATATGACAAACGTCACTTGAAAGAAATTGTTCGGCTTCGTTAAATAATACTTATTAGATTGATTGTTTTAAAAAAAAAAAAATTAAATCAGCTTCATGCTGTATCCCGCACACAGCAGGGTAGGCAGAGGGAACCTAATGTTAAGACACTCCGTTCCCCACTTTCTGCCGAATTCTGGAGGCATTGCGTGTTGAGTGGCAGAACTCAACGCCGCGCTTAACCTCGACACCAGAGCGAAGAAACGGAAATATAAATTTAAGTAAATATTTCATCTCCTCGAGTGGGGATCGAACCCACAACCAGTCGGTTTTACAGTCACACCTCGTGCCACTGCGCCACCACTGGCCTCATTTGATTGTTTTAAAAATAGTAAATAATATAAAATATAAATATAAATTTTGTTTCCACAACAATAAATTACAATTTATTTTTCACTCATAATTTCAATCATATAAAATTCATTTAAATGTTCATTAATACATTTCACAACTATGACATAAGACAATTGAATAAAAAGATACACAGTAGTAGTACATTAACGAGAGGTTGAATTAGCTTAAATTACCATAACTATTTTAATGATTGAGATCATTTGTGTGGGGATTTCAAAGACAATACAATAATTATTTTGAGAGGCATAACCAACTATTAGCTGAGGCAAAATTAACCGGAAATGCCGTGTCATCCAATTTAGCTAGAATGCATATATTCTTTTATTTCTATAGGCCACCTATAGATGTCCACACATTTTCATATCATACCTCTATTTGTATTTTCCTATTCCCCTTATGTTTTTACGGGCAGTGTATGTCATTAAATTTAAATTAAAAGATAAGAATGTCTAATTATTTATTATTATATCACAATAATTGTGATATAATAATAAATAATTAGACATAGAAATGTACGGAAATACAAGTGGGCTTTTAAGGAATAATAAAATAGTCAAATTACTACAATTAAAAAATTAAAGAGATTACCGTTATAAAATTTCAAAGTAAGTAATGATAAATTACAATTTGATTCATTTTCGACGATTGAAATAACTGAACGTAGCACATGCCAAACTAAACAAACGCACAAAGACTGTTCCCGAAAACATGAGAGAGAGAGGAGAAGATTTACGTTATTATTCCATTTTTGTTAGAATAAATATTATAAGTTAACCATCGTCTACTCTAAAGAAATATGGCTAATAATTTGTAACACATAGATAATATACCTAAAGAAAATATATTTATATCTAATAATAAATTTTTCTATCTTCAGTTGAAGATTATAGGCGCAATCCATGGCGTGTCCATGAAGCACACTTGTTTACGTAAATCCAAAATAGCCATGTAGCCCGGACACCTACTACGCACCTTTTTAATAGAATGCGGTTCTCTATTTATAATTTTATAGGTGGCGTTTCCGTGTTTCTTAGTAAAATAATAAGTTTAATAGAATTTAATTGTAATACACATACAATGAACATATTTGTCTAGGCTGCTTATCGCTGTTTCCTTCTTTCCGTCCATTATTTTCGAGAAATTGCGTGTTGAGAGACGAAACTAAACGCCGCGTTTTGTCCACTAACTGTCGCATTTATTCAATTTCATATAAATTTTATAATAAGGACAACTAAATTGAATAAGTTTATAATATACTATATTTTATAAAGCTGTACTTTTAGTGACCACGTAGTGTCACCATTTAAACATATTACGTGGTAAGTAACATACGTAAATAATATACAGACCAAGTTGGAACAAAATAGTTTTTTTTAACAATCAATAAATACTTTGCATTATACATTATTATAACGGGTTTGACTTGCTTTCATGTCACAAGCTGCTGGGCAACACGCTCGCTCCGAAATAAATGAGGAAGTGGAGTAAAATTAAAATACAGTTTCAGACTCAACAAAATTAAATTGTTTCTTAAATAATGATTTAATGATCGAAATAGTATTGCGTATTTTGAGAATGACAGTTAAACTGATGACGAATTGACGTCAGATTAATTTAGATAAATGACGATTGCTAATCTATATATTGATCGTAATTTAATTAATTGTAAATTTAAAAAAATGGTGTAATAAAAAAACTAAATTTTTAAGTTACTACCACATATGTAGTAGGTATTTAATTATTATCTGTTATCATTTAAAAAAATAACTCGTGGTGAACACGTGTGGTAACGATATAACATCAGCGATTCTTCTTTTGTCATGAATCAAAACAATAATAACCTTTTTTTTAACATAATGATTTTTTTCCGATTGCAATCAGATCCTTTGTAAGCAGGTCAAGGCATCATTGTCTATTTTTTATGTACCTACACTAAATAGTTTACTGTTAATAGGAAAAAAATAATTGTGATGTAGTTTGTAATTAATATTAAATAGGTACTTACAGCAAATTAAAATACCAGCAAGCTACCTTCCGCTGAATAATTAAAATAATATTTCTATATCTGACACACTTAAAAGCTGTAAAAACAATATAACATTAAAATTCCTAAGAATTTTGTCACGTTTTTTTCTAAATATTCTTTAGCCCACTAGTTCAACATACATAGGTGTGTAATATAGTACAAGGTCTATCAATCAGCGATCTGGCAGGCCGCCGGTACACGTCGTCGGCGGTTAGTCGCCACGTATCGAAGACACGCCAGCGTGCAACGCCGCAGTATCGCATATCAACCGCTAAATAAACATAATTAAAAGGTCATCACAAAGACGCTGATTGTATGGGTGAGGCGTGACGCTCAACAATCAAAACAAATTAATGATTTTGGCATTATAAAAAATCAATCACACACGGATATTTTACATTAATATTATTATAACGAAAATAGTAAAAGTCAAGGAGAATTTACACGAATCGTGGAAAAAATGGCCTCCTACTCGCTATAAAATACAAGTTGATATTTAAAATTCGATGCAGCTCGCTCCGGCGCATACAATCGTACGCATCTGCGAGTCAGACTGCCGAGCGAGGAGCAGACGCGTGGTTGATGATGTGTCCATCGTATCCAGAGCTTTTTGTATTAGTAATAAATACAGGAGAGAACACAAACGCGGAGTGCCAGCCCGCGCTGGTACTTATCAAAGTCACTTCAACCGGTTACCAATCCGGCCGAGCGAGGCTGAGATAAAAAGTCATAATAGTTTAGCTCCGTTGAAGAAAGAAAATACGCCCGAATGTGTTCTTTAATTTGTTACAAATTAAGATACCCTAGTATCTGGAGATAGCACACAGCTATTTGGAAACATGAAGATAGACAATTGCAGATACGCGAGCGGTATATAATAAATTAAATACTTGCTTGAGGCTTTCCCGAGAATTCAGACTATTTGAATTACATGGTGGGTTGGCAGATAACTTTGTTGCTGTAATTGAATGAGGGTCTATTTCATGGTCTCGTAATAGAACTGACGACGATGACAATACATATAAGTAAGCAATTTAAATAAAACGCTCTCTACAGAACGAAGTTTATGTTTTATTTAGCTTTTATTATGATGACATCCATTCCGGACGAATAAAAAAAATAAAGTAATGGAAAATAACAAGTTGTTTTACAGTTGTTTCTATTCACTTACGTACGTTGAGTGATGAAAGATAAAAAGTAAAATTGGAAAACGGCTTAGAACTGTCTGACGTATGACGTTATACATAAAATAAATTGAATACAAAAAATAATATTTATTTGTTATAATAACCTACAATAGCATAATTTAAATTAAGAAAGTAAGTGGCTTTTTTTTATTTATTTTTTTATTTTTTCAATATTTAGATAAGTACACGAAAAATGTTTGCAATACAATGAAATAAGGATCTATCCCTTTATTCCATTTATGAAAACCAAAAAATATTATTTAACTAGCGACTCGCCCGCGGCTTCGCCCGCATACTACGCCCATATACTACATAATTATTAATTTACTAATCCAAGCAAAATTTCAACCAATTCAATAAAACAGTTATTTATATCAATTTTGTCGAATAATATATTTTTTAAAATAGGTATTGCAATGAAATTGTAAATTTAAAATAGTAATACACATAAGTCGTATATGAGATTAGTGTGAACAAACGCACAGACAAATACTAAAAATCATATTTTTAGTTCTCTATGATTTTATTATAAGTATAGATATAGTGTTATAAAAATTGTGCGAGAAATCATATTATGTTTCTTTAAGAACTCACGACGTAGCGGTATCGTGGAGGTGAGGATAGAGGAGTCTCACTAGGCACGCCACACAGCTATTATTAACTTCAGAATTATTCCCAGCGGCCTCCAAGAGATGTTTATTTTCGTTTCTACTCGCGTGTTCTTTTTTGCGTCGAATGGAAAGAGTTTGGTGAAATTGTGGTAAATTGTGTTGAGTTAATTGGTGTTTTACGTTTGTTGTTTGATGACAGTCAGTTAAAGATAATAGGTATAGTACTAACTAGACATACATTTATCATCAAATTCAAATAATTTTATTCAAAATAAGAAGTTACATGCTTCATTTTTTGAACGTCAAATAATTTACCACCAGTTAGTTCACTAAAGTTAATGCCTCAGACCTGAGAAGAACCGGCGCAAGAAACTCGGCGGGACCTATTTTTTTTAAATCAATTTTAAACAAATACATATTGAATTATTTGTGACAATGATACCTTTGAAACAGACCAATAAGATATTATAATTGTATGAGAAAAAGCGGAGGAACGTAGAGTAAATACTTAAAAGCTAGTAATTTAGGCGAACTGGTATCATCATTTTAGTTTAATTCATAATTATGTATGAAACTGTACTAATATTAAAACAATACATAAGATAAAAGATAACAAAAGCCCTCTATTCTTCCGGATTCATTTCTATTAATAATATACAAAAAAAAATTATGGTAAATGGCACGTCCAAATAAAAATAAAGTACGTGCCTATCGAGCGCACAGTCTAAAAACAACCTCGTATATAATTCATAAGGTAACATTAACAATATTTAAAAGTTAAACGTTTCAATTATAAATGTGGGTCGAGAAACTCACAACGCAGACGCATTATGTCTAAATGCAAACGTAACATTTTTTATTCGACTTGTAATAGTGAGCCGCCTAAATATATATCTATATATCTACAGTTAGTCTACACAGCAGGGTACGCAGAGGGAACCTAATGTTAAGCCAATCTGTTCCCCATTTCACTTAATTTTGTAAGTATGTAATAAATAAACATTTCTATAAAAAATCAAAATCATTTCTCAATAGGTAAAACTTGAAAACATCATGGCGCAGCGAGTCTGCGGGTTCAAGTTCTACTATAAGTTTTTGGCACAACTATTTATAACTTCCCATGCGGTCACTAATAAAGAATAAGATCTACGGAACATACAATTTGTTATTGATTTTTATCAGAACCAGTATAATAAACCAATGACAAAAGGGTTGTAACATATAGATTGTAAGTATAGTATACGAGAGAGTATTTTAATATATATTTAGATATATTAAATTACAAGATATTTTGATATTTATATATTTGTAGATATAAATTACATATACATTGCTATTGCAAAATACATTCAATCTGGCAACAAATAAATAGATAAGAGAAAGGCATCTCTTTTATTGAGATGAACAAATCGAAGCCGCGCTCAGGTGCCAAGATGGTAAGTCATAATGCATAAGAAATATTCGCGTACTGTACTCTTTATTTATAGCATGACTGACTCTACTGACTGCGCTGAATGTATAGTAACTATAGATGTTTTATTTATATCACGTCCGCGGTGGGCGAACCGTATAAATAAAAAAATACGAACCAAAGTTAAACTTAATATTATCTTGCCATATTTAAAAGTTTGAACGCGTTTTAAAGTTATAATAAGTGACACTGATTGATTGTGGTGCATTTAGTAAATAACTAAACTGAAAATACGTTAGTTACGAATTCGATTTCCATTCGGAAGATAATAATATATAATTTTTTGTCCTAGTCTGATATGGTAAAGCACAGTGTTTGTGTTTAAAGATATTTATTTCTCAACAAAGACTTTATAGTCACTTACATGAGATTTATGTAATTAATGTTTACAAATTTAAAATTAAAAAAAAATCTGTCTTAATACTTGCAAAATGTTCTTCTTGTGTGTGTGTGTGTGTGTTTACTATGTCATTTAACACAAATTTATTTAATTTGTGTTTCTCAAAATTCATTACAAAAAATACTCTATCGTATCGGATCGTAAATACTTAAAAAGCGTATACATACATACATATATCAGATGTCAACGTGGCTTATAATATACTAAATATCGTTTAAGAAATAAAGTAGTACCATGGGGTAATCCTGAAAAGATAAGATAACAAATAATTTACACAAACAAAATTCTTGAATAAGTCGGGAGCGTAGCCATTAGAAATAATACAAACTGAGAGCTTGTCAGTTATTCTGATAATGCGATTATTTACTAAAATGTTGACGGCGGAGACTCTCTAAGAATATCAATATTGACTCTACGATAATAAATAGTAAAGAATATTATGATTTTAAGTAAAAAATATTGTATTTTAAAAGTTAATAAGAACTTGCCTTGTATTTTATAATTAAGTCTACATGTTGATTTCTTTTTTATTCATTTCATTAGTAAGTTGCCTTAAAAAATCTGATAAATTATTTTATCAGATTTTTTAAGGTTTCAAAAATATTTAATGATTTTTTATTTACTTTTTAAATAGCGGTCATTCGGGTCACGTGCCCCGTAAAACGTATCAAGGGACACGAACCAAAAGTGAATTTAAATTATCGAAACTAAAACCGAAGCCAATATATGTACAAATGTAAATATAATACAGTACGGTCGATGCGTCGTGATGTAAAAAAATCGACCGGATTGTACATATTATTTTAAAAAATAAACAATCATATCTAACACAAAATGTTGAAACAAGCCCAAAGGAAAAATTTAATCACAGACTGAAAAAGAAATGAGAGAAATTCAAAAACACGATGCGCAAAATATTTTCAGTACGCACGTAGGGGTGACCTGGGAGTATGAGGGCAGGGGTGGTGGGTAAGGATGAAAATCAATTTGGGCCTGTGCGTGGCGGTGTGGAGGGAGTCACGGCCAAGGTCGGTCGTCTCCACCCTCCGGCTGCGTCGATAACGATAGCGTTAGGGTTGCCGTTCTTGGTTTTTATATCAACGGAATGTTATTCGATTGGACAAAACATCTTATATTGAATGTACAATGGATTTTGTTTCGAATTGTAAGATTGTCTTATAAATTAAGAACTAATTTACAAATATCATAGTAAAATATATTTCAGTCCACATGATAAATCATTAATTATGGTTTCTTCAAATAGATCAAAATTAAGATATTCAATAATAAATATTTATTAATAGTAATAGTTAAATCAATTTTCTAAAAACAAAAAAGCAATACAGAAACACTGGCAACCCTAAATCCCACTCAATGAGTGCGGACCCACGGGCGCGTAACACCGTCCTGGCAACCGTCGCCAACGTCAGATCCAACCTTATACCCACAGAATACGGTCGATAGAGGCGAGCACTCACACAACAGCGAGTGTACGCTGCAGTAGAGACGGAGAGCCACACATTCACCGCGGCGATGTGCCTCTATGACCTTTAAGATACGGGAGACGGAGCTGTCGCAGGCAATTGATCGTTAGCTCATTACTCGCGAACTGCGCATGTAGTAGCAGTAGCTGATACTCCAAATTGACACTCGACAAAATTGTTACAATTTTTTAGTAAACTTTAGAAACAAATATTTACCACAACACTACATAATATACTTTTGTGTTGACAGATTTTATTAAACAGGAAAACAATGAAATGCACTTGATCGAAAATATTTCAAACACAATATGAGTAACATATTTGCATTATTCACTTACCCGTTAATAAGCGCGTCGGTTGTGGCATATAAATAATGTGATAACGTTGGTACTTGCAGCAACACATTGTAATCGTATTAAATTCCTCATTAAATTTAATTTAATTAAATAATTAATTATTCACAAGAATGTGCCACAAAAAATTATATTTCTATTTCTTCGCTCTGGTGTCGAGGCGAAGCGCAGCGTTGAGTTCTGCGATTCAACACGCAATGCTTCCAGAATTCGGCAGAAAGTGGGGAACGGAGTGTCTCAACGCTGGGTTCCCTCTGCCTACCCTGCTGTGTGCGGGATACAGCGAGAAGTTGATTTACGTGCGATAAAAACGTGAAATAATCTAACCCTCATTATTGTACGACAATTTTGTGTGTTCTCTACATTTAAAGACATCTTAGTTTTAAATGATATATGTAGAGAAGCAAGCATCTTCACACTGTTCGAGTGTAAAGAAATTCCGTTGTCAATTTTCAAGACACTACGTATTGAGTGGCTAGAAATCCTTGCGGCGCTTCGTCTAACACAGCAAAATGAAAATAATTCATATTATATAAACACTCCCGCGATCATCTTTAAATAGGCAATTTTGAAAATAATACCCCTTTACTATGTTCAACAAAAATCTTCTTTTTTAATTTAATAAATGTCGCTAAAAATAAGAAGCGAATAAAAAACTCTACTTTTAAAACTCTTAGCTTAAAGTACATCTTTTCATTCATCGCTCTGTACGTAACAAGATAATGTTATCAGTGAATATATTATTCGGGCCTATCGCAACTGATAAAGTGATAAAACGGCGACTATACGAGCTCTAGATCTGATATTTTAGGGATAATATTATGCTGCTGTTGCAATTTAACGAGTACTTTTTATAAAATTGAAAGTATCTTTCTAATTAATACCAGACGTTTGTAGTAGTTTGAAGTTATTTATTTTTTTATTAAATTATTCTTTTACATTATAAAAATGAACAAATATAATAAAAATAACAAAATTAATTGTCTCATATTATTTATCCAAATAATTGTCTTTATTTCAAACTAATAAACATTAGCAGTCAGGTGGCCATAAAAACCGCCCACGACCAATCACGTCTCTACAGTACACAAAAGAAATAAAATATACTTCTAATTGTAACCATGAAGTCAGTTAATACTGTTAAGGTCAGAAAACTATATTTTTATTATTTCGATAACATCTGTAGCCCTTATTGCACATATAAATAAAGGTGTTTTTCCAACAGCGTCACGTAGGCGTAGACCAAGAGCGGAAACATGAAATCTTAAGCAATAGCCATCTCAACGAGGCCGAGCCCCGGTTTCACCTTTGCCTCAATAGCTAGAAACTCTTGCACCCAATGTAGCAACGGCACGGCGTATGCTCGTTTTATGCAAAAGTAAAAAGGTTAAGAAATTAAAAAATGTTTCAAATGACCGATTTCGAAGTACAATATTGTACAAATTTAAATAATACTTCACATTATTCATTTTAATAACTGAATAACTGAATTTTTAGGATAAAACAGAAAAAGAAATATATATGAAACAGACAGTAAAGTAAACTGCAAAATTTATATCACCCATGGCAGTTTAAAATTTCAAATCGATCCCATATGCGTGCGCTCACAATACATGCAGGACGAGAGGGGACGCGATATGCAATATGTATGAAGGCCTATGAGATTCATTTAAAATTTAAAATTTGCAATCGTCCACTTTCATCACATATGTATGTACTGGGTACCTACAGTGTACACGCTCTAATACTGAGGCTGCGGTATCATATGATATTGCCGTGTAAATAGAGAATGTAATCAATGTTTTTAGTTACATTTACAACGCAGGCATTGCGCAGAAATTTTATTTGTGTTTGCAAACTTAATAATACTAAAGTTTTTATTGTATTTTATTCTAGACAACTCGATTTAACGACGATTCAACTAAATTAAGCCTGTGTTATAAAAAAACCTTAATAATAATGAAAATTAATCAAAATTACTAAGAAAATGTATCTCAAAATGCCTTTATATTATTCATATAAAATGGTGGATATAGCTGATATCGCATGGGTTTAAATGGCGGTACGTTTGCAATTAAAATACCTTAATGTCGAAGTGATTAAAATTGTGCAGTAAAAAGTTATGTCAAAGTTATTTTGAATTTTAACTACAAATGAATTGCTAAGATTACGTTAGTATATGATTTCTTTAGTAAAATTTTGTGTTAAAATACAGACAAAATACATATATTCGAATTGAGCAAAAGCTACATGATTTATTTAAAGTTTGCGAGTAATTCAAGAAGACAGTGAAGTACCATTGTTTTACGCCGGTATAATGAGCTGAGCTTGAGACTGCCAGTTTTGACACTAACTATACACCTGGGGCCATTTTCTACAAAATATATCGGCAATTTAATCTTTCTTAAATAAATTATGTAGACGTACATTTTATAGTAAATATTATATATTTAAAGTACTTAGTTAGTGTATTTTTACTTTATTTTTCTTTCCTAAGTGTAAAAAACACTTTAAAAATGTTAAAAATATTTAAAGTATTTACTTAAAATTAAAAAATTAAACCAGCTTCACACTGCACTCACAGCTGGGTGGGAACCTAGAATTAAGACCCTTACCACTTTCCGCCGAATTTTTCGAGGTATTGCAAGTTCAGCGGGACTGAACGCCGGGCTTTTGCCTTGGCTTTAGAGCGAAGAAATTCGTAACAATAATTCATTCTCCCGAATGGGGATCGAAACCACAACCGAAGCGTTAGTCTCATACAAACACAGACTGTCGTGGCCCACGGGACACTCCAATTTTGTCAATATTTCTTATTTCTGTTAATTTTAGAACATTTAGGGATTTTGCCTCTTCATTTATTATACTGATAACTGGGTGACTTTCACTCAAGATAAAAGAATGATCCTTGCCCAAGACCCTTATTTATCAGACGGGCATGAATATCTGTTTTATGTTTGGACCTTTGAGGATCAACTCATATAATAATTATACGTACTTATTTATATATTATCCAAATAGACTGTGACATTTTAACTCAACCTATTATATGTATATAAAAATAAGCAATTTCTTTCAAATAAAATAATCAGCATCACAAACTGAAAGTAACAAGTTTTCGGTCAGCAAACATGAAGTACAAAATAAACGGGAGAATGCAAATACATATAATAAATCGAGGTAATTACTTCTGTGTATTAACACGCCACTCGTCTCCACTGCGAGATGGAGTGCGGCGCAGTTTACTACGTGCCAGTGAAAATGTAATTACACCTTTTACCTACTGTAATATAAATTAAAATTCCAGCCGCTGTGAACGTATTGCGAAACGGTTTGTATCGTTATAAAAACTTTTATTTTAGTTTCTACATACCTATTACAAAATATTTGAACTACAAATATTAATAAAACTTTAAATAACACTAAATGTAATAAACAATCAAATCAATAAATATATCAAATAAACATACCTCATCTTGCAAAAATCAAAGTAAATTCATTTTACCAAGCAAAAAGGGCAATAAATAATTCTAAGTAGCAGCGATCAAAACTTTCACCGCCATATTTCACAATACATAGTACTTATATCTACTATGTATACTAGGGAGTTCAAAACGCAAGAGCCTTCATTGAGCGGCTCCCGGCCGTCTATTTTTAGGGGCTGGGGGGGTTGTGACGTCACGCCCCTTCCATTCAACCACCCCCGCCACGTTGCGAACGAGACGAAACATGTGTTCGCTTTTCTAGCCTGTCGCTTGGAAAAATTGCTATCTGATTGGTCTGTGGGTGTATTAATTTGAAATTATCGGTTATTGAAGCCCCTTTGAGAGGTTTTTTTTCTGTATCGTTACTTTTCCCATTCTTTTCATAGTTTGTGTTTATTCTGTATATGAATATTACGTAAATTTATCTTTTGATCCCATCCTAGACAAACAAAAGTTCCAAGTAAAAGTTAATAATTTTAGATGAAGGAGTAATTTGTTAACTTAGTAAGTACTAAAAGTAAACACATAAGAATAAAGATACGTCCACATTATATAAAAAGGGAAGGTAAGTTATCATAGAATGTACACATTATTATTCAAGGTTCTATTTAAGGGTACACTGTTTGAAACTAAAACACGACGCTATGGACGGTTTTCCTTTTGATTTAAGCTTCATTTACTTTTAATGAAGCAATAACTCTTTTGGCGTTTTGATACGAAACATTTGCTAGTTTTATTTCGGTGAGATGATTCACAGCGGGCTTAAAAGTGGGTTTTGTTCTTAGGAAAATTCCTTAACTCGGCTCGATCTAAACTCGAAATGAAATGATATTATCAGTTGAAATAGATGGTTAAGATGACAGAAATATTTTGTGGATTCCTCAAGTTATTCACTAGAAAGGGCTATTCAATTTCTGAAGATAACCTTAAAGAATGGGGTAAGAGAAAAGGTGGGTTTGAAAATGGCCCTAAAAAAGGGTATAAGGGAGAGGTATGTCTTAAAAATATTTAATTACGTACCTATGGTGTCTATCCTTAGTACATTTTGATAAACAATGAAAATAGCTTAAACAACATTTTGCGCATTAAACATATTTAATAACCACTGCATAGTTAAGAGCTTAGGAAATAAATATAATAGGAAGGATAACATTTTACAACTTCGTGTGTTTACATATATTAAACACATTTATAGTAATTTTATTTGCATATTGTATAAAAAGTAAAGTCTCTACATTTATTTTTATATTGTATCTGTCTTACTGTTTTAAAAGTTCAATATGAATATATTAATATTAAACATTGATTGTATAGCATATTTTTATTGTAGATATAGGTAATTTTACTAAATAAACATAGGTCATGATAAAAAATTAAAAATGTATGTTATGAGAGACTTTATATAAAGTTATTGAAGCCACTCGTGTCGAAGCATTTATAAATATGGTTTTATTTCTTCAGAAGAAATGTTCTCATATAAGTAACATATGTCAGAGCTCGGTTCCCACACTTTATCGAGTGCAGCCGATGGTTGTAGGCTCTCCTACATCAGTAACGTGGAAATTACTATTTTTACAACGTAGGTACATTGCTTGGCTCTAATTTATATCTGTCGTTGGTTTATTAAATAAGAATCATTAATAATAGGTTTTCAAAACTATTATGTATAACTATATTGTACGTCAAACAATTGACGTAGAGGCCAGTCGTGGCGCAGGGGCACAAAGTGTGATTGTAAAATCGACTGGTTGTGGGTTCGATTCCCACTCGAGCTTCGCTTTGGTATCGAGGCAAATCGCGGCGTTGAGTTCCGCTACTCAACACGCAATGCCTCCAGAATTTGGCGGAAAGTGGGCAACGGAGTGTCTTAACACTAGGTTTCCTGTGCCTACCCTGCTGTGTGCGGGATATAGCGTAAAGCTGATTTTTTTTTCGTCAAACAATTATATGAAATAAAGAATAATCGTAAATTATGTATAATATAGTAAAAATGTATTTATCATTAGATATTATAAAGAAGTATAATTTCAAAATAATTATTATACAGTAATATCACGCCATTTACCAGGCGTTAAATAAGCTTAGTAAAACAAACGCCATTATGGACCCGAGCCGCATTACTTCCCGACAGAATTACCGTCGCCGTGAGTCAACTGGGCATCGTTAACTGTTTACGATACTACTATAAATGGATCACCGCGGAGTTTTCCGTCAATAACGTAGAAATACTAATATAAATTATATAAATTGAGGTTGTGAACGCGACTGTTGTGGGTTCGATTTCCACTCGAGGGAATGAATTATTATTTATTAATATTTTCATTTTTTTGCTCTGGTAAGAAGGTAAACCGAATTGAGTTCCGCCACGAAAAATCGGCGAAAAGTGCGGAACAAAGTGTCTTAAAACTTGGTCCCCCCTGCCTATCCTGCTATATGAGGGTTACAGTGTAAAGCTAAAAATAAAGCTATTAACCACTTGTAAAATAGTCCTTAAAGTAATCTTTTTCTCACCATAGCAAAACAAGATCACGTCGAAGGAAATTGCAAAACAACTATTATTAACTTAAATTAAGTACCTATCAAATATATATTTTTTTAAAAAGTTATAATATTCAGAACACAACACGATGCTTCCATTTTCCTCTAACCAAGAAAGAAATTCCAAGATTTATTCGAACTATAACAAGCTCGAAGTAACAGAAGAACCTTGAAGCATTTGTTCTATGAAAAATACGTACCTAGATGGTTTTTCTATTAAGTATTTTTATGAGGCTGAGCTAGTATTCTTTATTACATTCTTCCTTCCTGTTTCTAACTAATATAGTTTTTAAATTTTTTTTAGCTTGACTAACAAAATAAGAACCTAGTGTTAAGACAATCGGTTTGCATTAAGACACTTCTGTTCTCCACTGACCCCTGAATTTTGCAGTTATTGCGTTTGAGTGGCGGAACTCAACGCTGCGCTTTGCCTTGTTACCAGAGCGGAAAAATGAAAATATCAAATATTTGATTTCTTCGAGTGAGAATTAAATGGTTACACGCGCACACACACAATATTTGCAAAAGAGCTGGAAAGTTTTTGTATCATGTATTAATATTTGTATTTTATACCTCCTTTAGAAGCTGATTAATATAAAATTATTTTAATAATTTTCTCATTAACTAACAATGGACACCGAAAATAAGTTACTAATTAATTTCACTTGAAGCAAGAGGATCAACAAATTGTGATGTTGTTTACTTGTTTACTGACCTCGTCCTCGTTTAGTACGCCGCTTGTTTATATTGGGTTGTTTACCTGAAATAGAAAAACGTTATGAAATTAAAACATTAAAAAAACAACACTTTTTCAACACTTTGGAAGATATTAAATTAGTTCACGGGTTTTGTGGCTGTGATTTTTGATTGTGTGTCCATAAAATAGGTGTCATTTTTATGTTTGAACTAGCGATTTACTTTTCAGCTACCGATTAGCCCATTCCAAAATAATGTATACATGTATGTACAAAAAAAGAAAAATTTTCCACGACGCTCGACAAAACATTTTTGTACGATATTACGATTTAAATTTATTTATGAAATATTACTAATTAACATTTATTTTAATACGTTTTATATTCAAAATATTAACCTACGAATTCCTTACTTTTCATAGCCTATATATTGTACATTTCACGTAAAACTAAAGCGTTAACATTAAAAGCACGCGCAAGCGCATAATAATTGTCCAATAAAACAAATTCAAAATAGACACTATCAATGTTATCGATCCCATGATAATGCTTACCTACACACATTAATATATTTTGTCTTCGAATAAAAAATAAAATAAAGAGAAAACAGCCTTAAACACATAGAAATGAGATTCAAATTAGCCTAGCATTTAGTAACGCTGTCACAATAACTTAGATAAACAAAAAGGGACTTTATAAGTAGGTAATTAAGATACAATATACAAACGCTTCATTTCTTAGTACACAAATCTAATCGAATGGTTCGATAAAACACTGCGAGAAAGCAATTAACGTCGTGTTTCGTCTGAGGGTTTAGGCATTTTTAAAATAATCTTCGTTTCCAAGACGAGGGATGAAACATTTGTCTTTTTTTTATTGAAGCTCTGTGATCATTTATTGGACAAGGTTAACCAGTTGTTTTTTTATTTGGCTACCCAAAGCTAGCTATCAATGAGATATTTCTAATTGTTTTTAAATACGTTCATATAGCCAACAAAGTTTTAATACAAATACATTGAAGTGAAAATATACTTTATTGAAATATCAATACCACTAATACCCTCCAAAATAAGCTCCAACTGATCACATACTTAACCACAGCCAGCATAAGAGAGACATACCAAAACCGATTCTTATACTATACTACCATAGTATCAAACACGACAGCACCGAGTGCACTGCGTACGATGTCGTTTACAGCGAAACCTGCGTGCTAGCGTCTAACATCAAATGCAATTGTAGCGCGTTATCTGCGAACGTAGCAAATAGACGAACATGTACAAGGGTGCAATGCACTCTGTGCAGTGGCCTCGTCGACGTGCGTCATGGCTAACAATACTGTATTGAAATATATAATATACTTACATGTAATTAATACTAAACATAGAATAAGCGTTTGTTTCAAAATCGAAGATTACACTAGAAATGGTAAAAAAACAATGGTTTCGGCTTATAAAAAGACGTCTAGACAAACTAGAAACATATCTACAACATCCATCATGCAGTGTTGTCACAATGATTCATGGAACAATGGCGCAGTTCAAATGGTTTTCGTTTCAGTCGCAAAATATGAATATTTAAGGAAAAGTTAAATAGTTATAATAATTTAGTTTTACTCAACTATGTCGATTCAAAACACTAAAATAACATTACTATTATATACATACATAAAATACCCATAAGAGTATTATTAGTCGCCCACGTATCGAAGCCGAGCTTTCACTAAATGCGCCTAAACTTACAGATAAGTACTTTTAAAGCACAATAGATAACTACTCCTTGCGCAGCATACTAATGAGCCAAACGGTCCCACAGATGTGACGGCCGATATACCTACTAGTTGCTATATACGGCTAGTTTCATATTATAGCTATGTGTATGTACTGTAACATAGTGACTGACTAAAATTGTTACAATTAAATGTAAAGTCACAACATTAATTTATAGCATTTTTAGCTTTACTCTGTATCCCGCACATAGCAGGGTAGGTAAAGGGAATCTAGTTACCATTATCTGTGCTTATTAAGACACTTCCTATTCCCATTTTCCGTCGAATTCTGGAGGCATTGCGTGTTGTGTGGCGAAACTCAACGCTGCACTTTCGCTTGTTACTAGAGCGACGAAAAGAAAATATTAAATATTTCAACTCGAGTGGGAATCAAATCCACAAGCTGTGGGGTTTACAGTCGCAAGCTTGTGCCGTTGCACCACGACTGATTTCAACCGTCTGGCCTTTATAACTTACTGTAAGTTTATTATAAAAAAAATATCTGACATTCATTAGGTTCTTCCAAAAAATGTGACAAAACACAACAATACAATAATATTAATAATTCAAGAGGAAATGCCAAAAACTTTACTTAAACAAATTATATTTTTATAGACTTTACGAGAAAACCAAACGAAATACATACATACATACACACAAACATCGTACCATATAAAACAAAATCAACAACAACCTCGATCCCCAACAGCCATTGCTAAACCGATGGCAATGATCATTCGGCTGTCGTGCGGCACGTGATTGACATCACGATATCGCGACTTTCGATACTTCGAAACACTTAAGGCTTCTGGGCCTCATTTTTGTTTGCACAACGCGGTTAGCACACAATAAGCGTTTAAAATATTCCATTTGATATGATAACTCGACTAAAATGGCGCTTCTTTGTTAAATTTTATTTTTATTCGCTTCGTTTAATAAATATTAGCTCACTTGCAATTGGTGTAATTAAGTTTAAAATTTATATATAAATAAGTTGAATTAACTTTGCCAAGTAAATATTATCTTGTACTCGTCATTATATTTCTAAATTTCGTTAGCCCGAAATTTAGAATGGGAGTTGAACCCGAAACTACTGTGTCAATTAGTAAAGACTATATAACATATATGTTATATTAAATATAGAGCAAGCTCAGTCTCAATACAAAAAAACTAACTACTCTTTAGCATTTCCAGTTTTTTTTTGTGTTTTACCCTAATGATAATGCGGTGACAAAACTATTACACAATAAGCGTTCTTTATAAAAAAATATAAAGTTATTGGACAAAAATCGCACATAAACACTATAGTAGACTTAGTAAATAATATAAAATGTAAAATTACATTATACCGTCGATGTACCGACCTCAAAGAAAAGTAATTACAGTCTACCTGAATGGGTCAGTATCTTATAGGTTACCAGCATCGTTAGCGTAATAATGTGAGTTTTATGGACACTTACAAAGGCTCAAGTGTCCAAATGACGGTTTTCATTGACAGATTAGAGAATTTAACGCGTGCTATCGTGTACATTTAAAAGCCTAAAGACAATAAGTCCTTGTCCATTCATAGCGTATAATAATAAAGCAAGTTTTGTATAAAAACAGCATAAATACCTTTTGTTTTTATGTTCCATTCAAATTATTTTGACAGAATTTATATTAACGCGCCGTTAATATTGCAAACGTTTTTTATTTGCGTCATTATAGAGAATATTCTTTAATAAATACAGCAAAAAATATAAGAAATTAAACATTTTATGATTCAAATATCAATTAGTAATAAAGATCCATCCTCCATTTATCCTCCACTCGAAGGAATGAATTATTATTTACTAACATTTTCATTTCTTCGCACTGGCACTCAACACGTATAAGCATAAAAACCATCACAATTACATATATGTAGTAAATATATTTAGAGCTATCCGCAGTCCGTAGCCGACAAAACATATCTAACCGAAACGCAGCTTCCGTTTTTAAAGGAGAGATGGTATTGTTCACAGAGCAATAGTGTAGTGTTGATTAGAGGTCGGGGAGAATGATGGAGTGCGCTCGTGAGCCAGCCGTTGTATCATTAGCTGGAGGGTCATCCGATACGCTGGGTGCATCGCACAAACAAACAAAACCTTATATAAGTGAGAACGGGCGTTTACGAGCGTGTTGTCCATGTCTCCAATAATACGTGTGTACTGTGTAAAGGTATAATTAAAAGGAAATACACGATGCAATTTGATGTAGCATTAAGATTGCTTTAGAATATTTCTGATTGAAGATATGTAATCAGACTAGTTGGCACGCTGCAGGTTGTGGTTTCGATTCCAATTCGAGGTAATGAAATATTTAATATTTTCATTTTCTTTGGTGACGAAGCAAAGCGCGTCATAAAAAAGGACATTCAAGAATTGTACTACAAAACCAATTATGTGTTACAAGTAGGTCTTATATGCGAACATACCAATTAAACACATAATACGAACGATATGTATCATTATCATTCATATAAGTACTACAAACAACAAAAAACTATATAATACAATCAAACAAAGACATCTAAGGAGGAAAGAAAGATGCACGTACACACATAGAATACACAACCAGCTACAACATACTATTGCACGATACAACGACACACACGTACAACACGGAGACACAACCTCGATATCTGGTTGGCACGTTCACTTCCATCAAGAGCGATTAGTGTAACATGCTGTATTGTGGGATCAGTAAAATAAATTACTATACGCTCTGGGATAGGAGTAGGGTATCTAAGAAACGACAATATAAGCGATGTGAAAGTAGAACACACGAAATATATTATCCCAAAGGCGATGTGAAAGTTGACGACTGCTAATCTACATGACAGGAAATGGATAGGTTAGCTGACGGCGTCAACGTGTTGCCAAAACTTGATGGCTAAACAGTTTTTCTGCTTGGCAGGCTATATAAAGTTCTGTTGGAGGAATATATTTTTGAGACAATTAGAAAAATATGTAAAAAAAACAGATTAGAATAGGTAATATGTTATTAAGCACTTGAGTGAAAAAATTACTTGCAGCATTCGAAAAAAAAATTGGCTTTAACTTAGAACTAGTTATGCTATAGGTGTAACATGTGGGAACACATGTATACGTAGATTCATGTATTTGAAAGCATTTCCTTTGTAAAATAGATTATTTATTATTTTTATCAGGTTTCGAGTAGATTCAACAAATTAACGGTTAAATGCAATAACATTTTATTTAGCAAACATAAAATAAAAAAAAAATACTAATGTATATGGATATACAATTAGGTCTTCATAGATACAGATATTAGTATTGTTAGGAACATATTTGAATGTGGTTCAATTTACTTGTACTGCGACTCCAAGAGTTCAATAATCTCTAATACCGCCCACAGATAACGTGTGTATGGTTTTAAAATAAGCCTTTCAATTAAAAAAAAACTAATGTTTTCGTGTTCACAAGAAAGCACTATTAAAAATTAACATATTTTTTTACCTTTGATGACACGCCCAGATGGACGGAAAAAATAATTAAAAAGAAAAACAGTAATAAGTGATGTCATAAATTACTAATCTTTTTTGTGTTATTGTGGTGTGTTTCGCAGATAAAAGAGTGAGCCTAAGAACCTAGTATTCAGGCACTCTGTTCCCATTGAGACAGTTCTCTTCTCCACCTTCCGCCGAATTCTTCAACCATTGAGTGACGAAACTCAACGCCGCCTTTTTGTCTTATTACCAGATCGAAGTTCTTCGAATGCGAATCGATCCCACAATCTATTGCGTTTACAGTAGCACGCTTGCGCCTCTGCGCCACGACGGGCCTCATAAGACGGGACTCATATTTTATATAATTCGTTTTATAAGCAAAAGTCACAGGCTCTTATTATAGTGCGCTGTATTTTATCTAAGAATAAACAATGGTAACGTGATTGTAGAGTAAAGGACAATTGCATTTAAAAATTTCCATCGTTCTAACATTCTTCGCTTCAGTAAGTATGCGCGTATGTATAAAATGTATACCATTTAATTATAATGATAATGTGCTGGTACAAGTGGTTTGTTGTCTGTTCTTACTAGATAAAGATGTCTATGTTTATAAAAAAACCTTTTTTTTAATAAATTTGTAGCTTTTATTTAATATAAATAATGTTCTTATTATTGTTATTATTAAAAATAGTGACAATTATACTGAAAACATTTTCCAAAATTTCTAAAAATAACAAAACGCATCGGTCTCGAGTGCTGTTGGAATCATACAAAAGATGCGTAAGAGCATTATTTAGCCATGGCATCAAGTGCGGCAACGGAGCGAACACCGTAGAGGCAAGTACCAGGCGCGAATAATCATCGAGGAGTTTGGCAGTGTCAGTATGGCAACAGCGCGGTTACGTAACGCCACCGGGGAGCGGGCAGCGGAGAGGGGGGGGGGGACCAGGGTGAGTGACCTGTATGGTCCGCCTGCCAATTTGCCCATCGCATCACATCACGAAATCTTCGTTGCATGTAATGCAAAACATACATACATACATGCCACAACGCTAAATACTTGCCAGTGGAAGCTATTATGGCCTTAATTACAGAGTATGTGGGGTGAAAATTCCACGGGCGATAAAACATAAAACAATACATTAAGTAATAAGTAGCGAAATATAGACATAAATATACTTAAACAAAATTTCAAGAATGAAACTTCCAAGAACATTTTGCAATTAAAGGCATTACCAACCTTGGTGTTGCAAATTTAGTTAAATGACAACGCCAATTTGACTAAAACGTTAACGTCATTTTAATGTTTCGATGTTATAAAGTAAGACAGTTTAAGACCAGGAAACCGTTCGAGTATTGTGAGACAATTTACATTCGTAAGAACGTGAACAGTTTCGGTACAATTCCGCTTAATTCAATCGTTGACAAGAGGCCGGCGCGGAAATACGAGATGAACAGCGTAATTGTCGCAGTTGGTCACAAGCCATGTCCGGGAGAAATATCCTTGAGTGGGTTCCACTCAATGCTTCGGCGACAGACTTTTTGTGCAATTTTCCGCAACATGGCACAAAGTGCTGAGAGAATACGAGTAATTAAGGAAAAGAACGAACGTACTGTACGTTATTGCAGTGCTTCAAACAACACAAAAGTGTAATAATAAAGCGAACTAACCTTCTTAAAATAATTTTTACAAGTTTCAAAATGGTGGTGTTGCAAGATCACGTCGCTGCAGCAGCATCGAATGTTGACATAATAAAAAACAGGATTTGTAACGAAACCCTCACAAAAAGCTGTTACTTCGGTCTCGCGAACCACCGCCGCGCCAAATTTGGCTCAAGAGCGACTTGGCAACGTCGTGCCGGCCGCTCATGATATGCACGTAGCCACTTTACCGGGCGTAAACAAATGGTGTTGCGTCACGGCCTCGCGTCAAACAAATCACACCTAATGTTGATGGCCGTAAAGCTGAATTTAGATCTACACCTATAAACTTGTTATTCACGAATTTCTTGCTATAATTTTGAATAACACCTAACTATTTACTGGATGAAAAAGAATTTTATTTCACAAAATTACGCCGCCGAGGATCAGTAAAAACAGCCAATGAAATTATAAAACTTTTTCCTCGTGTTTTTAAAACGACCGCACGAATATTTAGTTACGAACGGAGCACATTTGTTTGCCACGAGACGCGAGCGGGCGACCTCGGTTTGATAGATTTGAAAAAGAAAAACAATATTTGCCTGCGCTCTCAATAGGTAATATATTCCCGACAGTCACGTTATCCCGTCACGAGGCCCAATCCCTGCTCCACGTGCGCCGACAACTTGTTACGCAAACACTGATTATATTTTCCAACTCAAAATGTGTTAGGAAGCGTGACCCGTGGCGTGATGTTTTACAAAACCCTGGATACATAATGCAATCTGATGAAACATATACAGTACATACAGTACAGGACAAAGGTATATCGACTAAATATCTACTACATATACAAGCACCCCACGTCTCCTGCATTTTGTAGTACAATCTACTAGGAGATAGTGTGTGTTGTGCACGGAGCCCAACGTTCCTCTTCTCTTTGAACTAAAAACCATAACTATAAACATTCTTTTTTATTTAATCAACCTGCATAAATGTATGTCGAATGTTAATGAAAATCATGACAATTTTGCATTTTGAGGTTTATTACATCAGTCATAACACCATTAAGTACTATACCTATTAAAATTCAGTAATCAGTTAATACCCTATTAGTTTACCCTATGTATTACAACATACTAAAACAATTTGTAACAGAACAAATTATATTAAATAAATAGTGGAGCACCGACTGAAACTGTAGAATAGACTGAAAGTATCAAATAGCGACCAGTTTAACACAATAAAGGTTTGCAATCCAATTTCGGTTGGCGCGTAACAAGACGCCGAGTTACTTTCAAAATTGCCCCAGATGTTAGTTAACGGTAAAGACCATCTCACGACAGATGTGCAGGCCTTTGCCAACGATAGGCGACTGAAAAATCATCGGTGATGATGATGATGATGACTTTATTGTACAAATGATATATAATATAATGTACTTACATTTAAAGTTGCTGGAGTTCGTTATTATTAATTTAAAGGAAAATTTGTATTTTTTCATTGCTATAAGAATAACCTTCATGTTTTGACAATTATACTTTAAAAGGCAACAAAAAGAATATTACCAAAGGAAAAGTAAAAAAATATTATAACAAAAAGATTTATACTATTATTATTTCATTGTAGTAGGTGTGGTTATGAAAAAAATATTCTAGTTGGTTATCAAAATGCAAGCCACATTTCTAACCATTTCCTTGTCGCCCAAAAACAACACATTTTTTCTATTGTAATCAGTAATTCAATACTGATCACGTTATCTGCGGTAAGTATTCTGCGAGATAAGTTGCACGTTATCTTAAATAGATATACGATATACTTAAGTTCTTGCCAAAAAGTCTACGAATTTCGGCAAAATCTGCTCAAAACAACCAAGGCCATATAAAAATATTAGATTATTTAGATTTGATAAATGAAATACAAAAAGAAAATATATACATAAATAACGAAGAATACACATAGTATTGAGCTAATATTATTATCAACGTTAACAAGTACATCACGCCTATTCTAAATTAATTACCGGCAAAACAAACAGTCACAAAGATAATGGGATTTACGTATCAATCATTTATCAACTTGATATACTGTTGATTATGCAAGTTTACCTACATATAAATAGTTAGCTAAAAAATTAAATTAAATTAGCTTCACGCTGTATCACGCAGGTAGGCGGCAGAGGGAACCTAGTGTTAAGACAGACAGTTCCCCAATTTCCGCCGAATTCTGGAGACAATGCGTGTTGAGTGGCGGGATACAACACTGCGCTTTGCCTCGACACCAGTTCAAAGAAATGAAAATATAAATTTAAATAAATATTTAGTTTCCTCGAGTGAGGATCGAACCCACAATCACCCGCGTTTTACAGCCACGACTGGCCTCTATCAATATTGCCAAGGAATTTTCACTTTTGTATGTCATCTGGTTAATTCGTACGAAGGCGTCAATTTCATACACCGGTTGTCGCGGATGTCGTCTTTTGTGCTGTTCGGTTTTTTGCTGGAACATCTGCACATGCGGACGCAAATTGTCGTTTGGCTGCATACAATTTGCAGTTATTGTATTTTGTTCGCGTTCCAGATATGTAGTTTGAAGTATAAAAATTTAACATTTCGTTGTATAACAAGCCTCCATTGCGCGTTATGTAAGATATACGTACTTTTATTATGTTATGTTATGATCCGATTAATAATTACGCGCATATTCTTATTATTTTATTTTGATAAGATACTTAAAGAGCAATATATTTCTTGATAAATATGTTTTTATCGTTAAAATGTTGCTTAAAATATAACAACTGCAAAACAACCCATATCTCAAAATTACATAATCAAACATATAAATACTATCTCAATACTCAATGTTTTGATGTAGACGTATTTATAAATTGTCTCTAATAACATGACTACATATTTGTTTAGTTGAAGTAAATATTTCTGCTTTTCCTTGTACATTATTATCAGCTATCCTATTTTCAATTTTTACTTTATATAGCAGCCGCATGTTTTTTTTATTACCGCATAGCAGAATAGGTCCTCTAGGGGGAACCTCGACCTTAACGACCTATTCCAAACATTACATAGTATTGAACTATTCATAATACTATGAAAAGAAAAAAATATATAAACCATGTAAAAAATCTATAGCTATACACATGTAAAACGTACCTTAAAATAACCGTAGTCCAATAACGTGTCTTGTGCGTTTCCAAGTGGTCTCACCACGCGACGTATCTCGGCTGGCAGCGCCGGCGACTCGGCCGGCTGGGGTTCGGGCTGGTGTTGTGTAATGTGGATGTGGTGGGTGTGCTCCGGGTACATGACATGCATTCCCTGTTTAAGAGGAAATATAATATTTTAGTTTATATAGATATGAACTGCAGTTTTCCACCGATTTTTCCAGGCTTTTCATGTAAACCGGCACTTAACAGAGAAAGGAAATTAAAATATGAAATAATTCCTTGTCCCGAGTGAGAATCGAACCCACTTGTGGCGCTGCGCAACGACGGTCTGCAATTTCGTTTGTTATCTGTTATATTATATTGTTTGGCCATAATAAAATAATAATTGTAAAAATACAAATTTTATCTACACTAAAAAAAAGACGGCGAAAAACAACTCGAGATAAAGTAAGTAAAAAACAACTAAGTATTACAAAAATAATTACAATTTTTCACATGATTTTATATTTTTGTATATTTATCATAAATAAAATAAACCATATCAAATACCATGATTTATGATAAACCTCCTAGCAACCATTTTCTATACTTAACTAATAAATTATCCACGCCCAAAATTAACAAGGCGTAAAGACATTGATCAGGTCTAATATTTTAAGGTAAGTCGAGCGATGTAATTTAGCTGAAAGCGTCATAAAATCGAGTTTTCATTTGCTAAGAGCCACTATTATTTGAGGCATGTCACCGTACCCTGAATCTCTCGTAAGGAGGCCACGGCACGATAGGTACAAACATGTATAGTATAATACAAACTATAAAATAGGTTTTACTAAAATTTATACGAATAAATAATGTAAAAATAAAACAATGTATTTTATACATGAAAATTGTCACAGATTTAACGAGAAACGTAAAAAAACTTGCTGAATTATTTACTTCATGAATAACAAAACAGACTTGATAAGATATTCGATCGAATCGAAAACATTGAAGAAATCTGAGCGGAGTCATACAATCTTAATATTGAAACTCGATTCGACTAGAATAATCGACGGGCTTTAACCAACTTAACTCGAATGTGAAATCCGCTTATTAAAATAAAATCGAGCCGGACAGAACTTGTACGGTTTCACTCGTACTGAGCGTAGGTAGCGAGGGACTCTACTAAATGTTGCCAGTAAGTACGTATAGAATGTATTACTTTACGTAGATAATAATTAATGACTTTTGTGATCATTTGAGTACCGACGGGTTGTGGATTCGATTCGCATCCGAGGAAATAAAATATTTAACATTTCCATTTTCTCCCTCTGGTAACGAGGCAAAGCGAAGCGTTGAGTTCCGCCACTCGCACGCAATATCTCCAGAATTTCGGCAGAAAGTGGGGAACGGGAGTGTTTTAATGAGCACGAACAGTAGGTTTCCAAGTTGCTTCTGGCGTGTGCGGGATACTGCGTGAAGCCAAATAAAAAAATAGTGATTACTCATTTAAAAGTAAGGCTTATTTTAGTGACTAGTGAATAGTAATGTAATAATAGTAACAGTAGGTTAAGCGACTATTAGCATAGGTTTGGAAGGTATAATTTATAAAAAAAAATGTAAAATAAACCATTTATTATATAAAACAACCATTTACTTTAGTTTACTTTAACCAGTTAATATATTACACATGTACATAAAATTATTTTTGTATCCTAAATGACCTTCTATAGAAAATAATTAGTAACGCCAACCCAATAGTATGTAATCAGTATAATTGGCAATAATGCTGAAGAGATAAGATTATTAAAGTACGTATAATAAAAGGCAAAGTTGTGTAATAAAATAAAATTCGCGTATATCAAGTAAATGAATAAGGCCTTAGTTAATTTCAAGCAAAACGTTGTCCAAGGATGAATCAGCTCTTGAATGAATTTGTGGCATTCGGATTAAGTTTTTGGTTACTTAAGTAATATAAAATATCTACAATATTTAAAAATCAAGAGAGATCAATTATAATTTATTTAATATGGTAAATATTCTCGCGTAAAATTGTAGTGAAGTTTCCGTTCATCAAAATATACTACTATATTTTAAAATAATCTTTAAATTTCCGAAAAGCCATTTAAACACATTGAACGGTAGCCAGTAAAAAATTAAGTGGAGAACTTAAAATTGATTACTTAAATACGAATATCCGGTTTTATTTTTTACAAATTAATATAATTATCAAAAAAACCTATAACGCCTTGAGCGGTTACTGGCGCCGCTCTCTTTTCGCTGTAGAATGTATGTATAGTACGTTCGACAAGCCGTGGCCTCTCTGAAATCAGGTTTCTAAACTTCTATACATTGTTCACTCGGGTAGAAAACAATCAAAAGTAAGAAAAATCCTAAAATAAAATCTGCCCAGCAGTCTACACCTAACTTCAGGGCGTGTGTATTGTATCTTGTTATATAATGTAACAGTCATATAATGTAATAGACCTTTCAATCAAGTCGATACCACTATTATCTGACAAACAATACACGAACGCTGGTACTTTCACGCCACGTTCACGTTAAATATCGATCACATACCATGGTATGTGTTCGACTTGATTGATACATGTTGGCCTAAAGGGCTGCCGTCGGGTGCGTTTACCCAAGGTTCAGTTTGAGTAGATTAGCCGTTGAACCAAAATATATGTATATTTATTTTCGTTCCGTTAAAACTGCTAGATGAGAGATGCTAGAGCGGCTTCCGTCAAATTTGGGTAAAAAGCTAAATTTATTAACTAATGGAAAAATATACTTAGATGTATCAAAATATAGTTTTTAAAGTATTTCCCATGTAAAAGCATTTCTTAACTTTATTTTAATCAATTTTATAATAGAGACAGCTAGAAAGCTACAGGGCCGACGGAAGGTGAAGTACGATGTAGAAAAATTTGATATTTTTTTTAAGTATGACAAAAAAAGGTAAAATACATATATTGAAATGTTTAGTTAAAGACGTTCTTCGAGCGTTCACCTAATGGGTGTTATCATTGCGCCTATCAGACTTTCTATTCCGTTTTATGTGGATAGTGCTGGCGAGAGACACTGAACCGATACTTTAGATAGAACAAACAATGCCTTCTTGCGTATACGGAATGGAATAATACAAAGTTAAAGAATTATTTTATAATTAAAATTATTAAAAGTATTTTTTACATTTTTAAACAATTTCACACTTAGAAAAGAAACCTATTTTTTAGAAAACATATAACAAATTGAACGTAGCGGAATTTAAACCCGCGCCTCTTTCAAAACCGTCCAAGTGATTAAAAATATTTAAATTTATAAAACATAACTAATGATTTAATAACGACCTTTGCACTCGAACCGAATATTATATATCTATAATAATACTATACCCGATAACGAATTATTAAATTTAAGCAATATAAATAGTGTGGGATCACACTATCGAAGTATACTATAATGTAAGTCTACAATATCAAATTGTCATGTAAATGAGGAAATTTAAAGTGGTGTTTATTATTACTATGGGCTTAGAAGGCTGCCTTTGTTTCCATCTTACCAACTTGCAGAACTAACTTGCTGTACTTATATATTATAAAGAGCTTGCAAACGCCAAAGTTGTTCGTAATTTCTAAGTTTTGCTACAAATAAACATAACACGTTGCTAAATAGGTAAAAAGTTTTATATGAAATTGGATCCCAAAGAATGCCTTACTTTACTCTTTTTTATATAATTTTGTTCATTAAATATACAATTAAACAGAGGCCAGTCGTAGCGCAGGGGTACAAAGTGTTTGACTGTAAAATCGACTAGTTGTGGGTTCGATCCCCCAATCGAGAAAATGAAATATTTATTTACATTACATTTTCATATCTTCGCTCTGGTGTCGAGGCAAAACGCGGCATTGAGTTCCGCCACTCGCAATGCCTTCAGAGCTTGATGGAAAGTGGAGTGCTAAGTAGTTTTTTTCATTTCAGAAAGCCTAGATCTTTTCACAGATAAGTGGCCAACTATAGTCGATACTGTCCGAAACACAAAAAACATCGTAATTTTCAAAAAAATTTCCTTCACAATTTTTTTTTTTTACAAAATACATGTAATTATGACATCGATGGCGTGGTGCGTTGCACACAATGCCGAGAGCCGTTATGCGTTGTCGCGGACGCAGATTAGTAACGGTGCGACATTTCACGATCGACCGTGGTTCGATTTAGCACAACCTTATGAACAGATTCGTTTTTTTGTTATTTTGTTTGGTATTTACTTGGTTGAGAGACTGAATGAAAATCTAAATAAATTTAAGGATTTTATTAAGTAATTTACTTAAAACTCTACATAGAAGTTAGAAGGAAGTGTATTAATATATTAGTAGTTTTTATCTGCAGCTTTCCTCCCTTATGATAAACTAGTACTAACTGTGACACATTCTAAGTGCCCAAGGTACCTTTGAATGAAGTAACAGTGGTACATAAAAACAATTAATATGATATTGAATTGCCTATCGCCTTCCTCAATAAAATACTTAGCTAAAACAAAATAATTTCAATTGTAACCAGTAGTTCCTGAGATTATCATGCTCAACAAATCAAACTCTTCAGATTTATAATATTAATATACCATTGTGAATGAAGCATAATAGTTCATAATTTAATATAATAAAAAATACATATTTAATAGTACTTTAGGAAGTATTTTCTTACTAAATTATGATTCAAAAGCAAATATATGTTTAATACAGATTATTAAAAGGATCAATTTCATGGGAATATTCTTTTAAGCTTCATGTTATATCCCACATCATAGTGGATAGAAGAGAGAACCTAGTATTAAACATACTCTTGTTCCTCAGGCACTGCCAAATTTTTGAAACATAAGAGTGTTAAGTATAGGACCTCAGTACCACAATTTGTCTTTTTACTTAAGTGTGGAAACCATCATGTTAACAATCCAATGCTGTGCTGTTGTACCACAACTGCCTCAAGCAGGAATATTCTGATATAACAATAGACCAGAACTGAATTCCATAGAAAATGTAAAAGTAACAGTTTCAAATAAAATAAATTGTCAGTTTAGTTACAAAATATTTTATTTCTTTGCTATAAGCAAAATACTCAGGTTTTATTTTAATATATGTAATATTAGAAACATGAAAAAAATATCTCAGCATGTAATATTAAACCCTTTACTTACATTAAACTTTACTAAAAGACTGAGAAGTAACAAGGAAAAGGTCCATAAGATCCAGTTTATCTGGTTGAGTTATTAAATACCAAAGTAAAAGAGAATAAAGTACAGTAATTGCAGTGAATATTTAAATAAAAAAGGATGCATATTTTAAAGTTCGTAAAATAATTAATAATATCAAAACAAATACAAATTTTATTGGTATTTTTTGATAACTACAGTAAAGAAATACTAAGTATAAAATTTTTTTTACAAAAATGAATCATATAAAAAAATCAAATTAGAAATGTTATTTATTTTGACTAGATAATATTTAATTGCTTCAGAAGTTCAATTTACAGGTTCTTTCGGATATCATATTTTTAAGTGTACTGTCTATTTATCAATGTCATATGTCGTTTTGTAAACATATGATTGGCATAACCTTAAGATAATATAAAAGTATCAACGAACAGGTTTTAGGTAAGAATGATAGGACAAAAAATCGTGGAAATACCTAAAATATAATTGTACAAGCGTTATAGAAACAAACAGACTCAATGTTATTAGAAACTCACACGTAGCCAGTGAGCGGTATGATAACGCTTTTATAGAAAGCAATAAACGACGCTGCATTTCGGTGAGAACCAGTAATTTTCCATTCGACTTACATAGTCAGTAACATAAATAGCGACATATCTCACCTTTCAAAGATAAACTTTTGTCTGTACGATTCCACTATCATGCTGGACAAGCACACGAAAGCGGACAAAGGGTCCTTCAAAACACAGCCATTTTGAAACCGTTCATACAAAATGTTACGTGTACTACAATTAGTACTAAGTTTTGGTGACGTATTAAGAAATATTAATATTATCCGTTTGCACTCATTTTTGTTTTACTGCACAGTAAAAACTTACACTAAACATTTCACACACTATAAAGTACGATTTCACTTCATACTTTCGCACACACCCGTACACGTCGCAAGGTCCGTCGGACGGAAGCGACGAACTCACACGAATGGTGCTGCTATTCACGATCACGAATGGCGGAGCAGCGATGGAAGACAGTGTTGCTAGCTGCATTCGTAATTTAATACTATCTATTTTAGATTGACAACACTATAAATATATTCATACTGGCAATTTTTTTATGTTTCATAAACTTAGAAATATTTTAAAATATTTTTTGCACCATAATAATGCAACTCGTATATTTCACATATTTTTTTAATAACATATTTTGTATTTCTATATTTGTAATACGATGATACAACGATCTATTGATTGACTATTGTAAAACGAAAATGTATTTGTCAATGTCATACGCCATATGCGCGGGTTATTTAATTTAGTTGCTTAGCAACATATTAACAATTGAAATGCACAGTAGCGTGCAACAAAATTGTCCGTGTCGTGTATTTATTTAGAAATGTACTTAAATAAAAATAACGAGTACGCATTTGCCGATTTAATCATGTTTGTTACTTTCTGAAACTTACTTTAAGACATAGTACACATATTTACATTAGTAAAATGTCATGATAAATTAATTCATCTATTATAATAATAGTTCATTAAGATGATCTTTATGTACATGCTATTTATAAATGTAACTTTCTTAGTTTTATCATTTACATCCGGAAACGAATACGAAGACGACGAAAAAAGTGAGTATAAATATATAATATATTTTTATTACGTGTAGTATTGCTTCTACTTAAGAGAATAAAAAAAATATGTATTAAAAAAATACTATGAAATAAATTCTACTCTTTGTACCCATTTTTAACATGAATAAATGACAACTCAATAGATTGCGTAGATTTCTTGCGCTGAATGAATGAACAAAATACTTTGTCTTTCTATAGTGGAAAATGTAATAATTTAAATATAATTTCGGAATCGAACCCACAATAAGTGTAAGCACAGTCAGACAGTGCACCAAGATGGCCGCGAATAATAATATTAAACAAATTATTACAATATTACACTTATAGAAAAACAATTAAAAATAGGCGGTCGTGTCGCAGGGGCACCAGCGACAGTAAACGCGACAGTTTTGGGTTGAATTCTCACTCGGAAGAAATAAATATTAAATTTAATTTCCTCGATCTGGTAACAAGGCAAAGTGAGTCGTTGAGTTCCGCCAAAAAGTATATGCCATAGAGACGTGAAAGAACGACGTCGGGTTCCACCATTCAAATTTTGGTGTAAATAAGAAAATGGAGTTTATTTAAACTAGATTCTCCCTGCCTATGTAGCTATATGGGAGATAAATAAATCTAAAAAAAAAAAACAATTTAAAATATATCTCGTGTCGGTTGGCTGCGCGTGCGTCGATGCGTTGTCATCCATCCGCTCCGTAACAAAAGGCTGCCGAGTACCCGCATGTAACCACCAAATTAAACCTTTTATATGCACGTTTATACAATTGTGTGGAACACGGTTACGGACAGGATATAACCTACAAACTCGATTCTAACAATAATAAATGTTTTAATAATTAGAGAGGCGTCTTATAAACTAGATATATAGACATAAGTCCATATTTCAATGTTTAATGTGTTTTTTTGCTGTTGATTGATTTTGGCATAAAAAGACGACGATTCGTAACTCCAATTCTTTTACTACAAAAAGTACTTATTAAATCTAGACTACTTTGGAGTATAACTGAGAATATCACAAATATGTAATATAAGTATGTAGATATGTTTAAGTGTGACCAAAAAAATTACATAATTAATCCCTTAGTTGTTAGTAACAAGATTTTTGTAATAATCGTTAACATTTACCAAAATGTTAGATACGTTTACAAAGGAAATGCGTTTTCTTTTCAGAAAACCGTAGTGGATGGTACGGCTTGGTACCGGAGTAACTTCCTAATAACGTGGAATAAGTCATAAGAATGTTACAATTTGATATAGGTATAGAGCTATTATTATAAGCTGAAGCAATCGTGGCAGAGCGTGTGGTCAGTAAACGCGTCGGTTGTGGGTTCGATTACGTCTCGAGGAAATAAATAATTTAACATTTTCATTACCTTGAATTTAAAAAAATATTGACAAATATATTACGTACTGCGTTAATCTAAAAACTTATTTTAAGCATATAAAACTTTTAGAAGGCTTGACATTACAAATACAATTTTTGACGTAAACAATATAGTTTTGGTAGTAGTATTTTTAGTTATTTACTAATTTTGTCTATTTAATTAAAATGATAGTTTTAAAATCTACTACCCGCTATCGCTTATAGCATGATAGATCACACATAAGTACCTACATAGTTACAGAAGCTACAGCCAGGCCAATAAACCGTAGGCCCCATTATTCGGGAGATCACGCGATTCCATGTTGTTTACAGTCTTGTCATTTTATTAACCTTTCCCTGTTCCCTATTTCAGCTTTTGCAAATCAGGAGTAACTTTAAATATATTACGTACTTAAGACGTGGGGACGGCGATATTTACATATTACTAGGGCGTCGACTTACCCCAAGACTAACCTTATATTAAAATTCCGTAGTGCTGGTGGTATGGAATTAATATATTAAATATTTCTATTGCAAATTAAGAAAGCTTTACACTACTTAAATTGTCTCATGTTCTTAAATAAAAATATTTATTTATAAATATTTATATATTAATTAATGAAAAGCAGCTCGGCATCGTTTTTGAAAATATTGATGAAATTATTTTGAAGATTTTTTTTATATATCTAGCCGCACGATTATTAGACTATAGCAAACAAATCGTATAGAAAACGATAGTTTTCTGTTGGAAAGGAAAGTTTAGCGCTACCTATGAGATTTCTTATTAGCGCTACCTCCTAGATGTTGAATGGCGTAGCAGTCGTTAGTGTTTGTCTGGCACTGCTATCCAGTATTTTTGTGTAGTGACATATACCATTTAAAATTTAAGATTGACAAATCTATCCAGAATAAATTACATTTTAAAAAAAGAGAAATTAAGTTATCTTGATGACGATGACCTTATAACTAAAATAACAACAATATAAGCCTTTTAATGCTTCTGTTAACATATTAATAAGTCATTATATACAACTACTTTCAGTGTACATGCTGGTCTCTCCAGATCAGCACTCAAAAACACCTCGCCTAGAGGATTTCTTCTGGACAGGGTCAGGGGATGGGCCTCCTCCGCCGGATTTAGCTACACCAGTGATATCTCCGAGCACTCCTATTGTACGCACTACTACTGTACTCGCTACAGTGTATTTGGATTCATATCCGCCACAGGTACATAATATATAACTTATTCGCTTTTGCCATACACAATATTTATGTGTATAATGAAAGTACTGAATTTAAAAAATATATATATTTTAAAAATATCTGTTTTTACAATAAACAATGTAAACATTAATAAGTTCTTTGATTTTCACGATTATTACACATTTATAAAAAAAATTGCAAAGTGTTCGAAACGTCGGGTTTCCAAAATGTATAATCTAAAATATACGTGATTAATGTAAACATTATCCTGATCAGAAGTTGTACTCCAAGCACATTAGGGCTTTTGAGGCCGTCGTGGCACAGTAGTTCAGCGTTTGACTGTAAACATGACGGTTTTAGGTTCGACCACAAAGCGGGGATTATATTATTTACATTTGTTAGCTCTAGGAACAAGACAAAGCGCGGTATTGAGTTGAGGTTGAGGCATTCTACTTTACAGGGTACAGTGTGAAGCAAAACAAACTATTGAACCAGAAAGTTGAAGTTCTAAATAAGTAACTACTTAATACGAACTTAATTTCACAGGCAGTAACAGACAAATCAAGTGGTGAATGTATACTCAATTGTGATGTAACACCAGATAGCTTAGAGCCCGAGATCCCTGAAGACAGGCGCTACTGGCTCCTCACTGTCATACAGGGCTCCACGCCGGACAGCTTGCAACTGAGACTGGCTAGGTTGTATCAGAAGGCGTTTTTGAGGTAAGTTCTTAATTAATAGTAAAGCATATTTAAAGAATTGCTCTATTTTCATTATATGAACTAGCGATTCCGTGGCTTCACCTTTGAACTACACGATTATTCTAATATCTTGGGTTACATAATTCTAGAAAATCTAATTTTTATAAGGTAAATTTTCTATGATAAACTTAAGGGAGCATCTGCAAAAGCTTTGAATTTTATCCCGAGTGAACACAAAACCCACCTATATATACCGCTCATTCTGTGGTTCGTGAAGTCGAGAATGACGCATTACTTAACATTTAACTTGACTCTCATTTCACATTTATATTTTTTATAGGATCTTTTATATATGATTCTTCTCCTTGAGTTTCTCCGTCTGTTAGTGAAATGCACATTGTAATCTATTTCGTGGTTTTAATGTAGGACGCGACCTAAACCCTGGAAGCGACTTTTTTTATACTATGTACAATAAGTACGACTAATTTATTTTTCTAATTATATCTTGTCAGTATCATTTATTTCATAATTATCGTTTGATATTACTTACAAGTACGCGTAAAAAGTACTAATACAGATAAATATTTGATTTGAAAAATATTTTGAATTTCAGACAGCAAGAAAGACATCTCGGTATCATCAAATCGCTAGATGCTCCAACTTCAAGAAAAAAACACGAAGTACATTCATTCGTTATTAATAATGACACTAATTTAAACCAGGTCGATCCTCACACTGCCCAAATACCCCAAAAGTATAATATACAAAGTTCCATGATAAGTTTAGATGATTTATCTGTTAATACTTTAGTAAATAGTGATAATAAAACAATGTTATCGAATATAAATAAAACAGACCATTTGAATTATGTGGAAGTAATATCTCTTGACGAGATAAACACATCAAGAGCTATACAGCCCACTTATTTAAGTCGTAACTCTTGGATATTAGTAGCGCCGACTGTGGGAGTGAGAAAAAGGAGTATAGAAGAATTTGAGGATTTGGAAGATAACAAGGATGATATGATAGATTTACCTTTAGAAATTGAAACAGATGGAAGTAATGGCACTGTGTTGTTTAAGAGAGAAATAATCAAGCCTGAACAACAGCCGCCGGTGCAAGTGTATATACAGAATATAACAGAGGTAGGTTATATACAGAGTATTTATTACAAAGATTTTTTGTTTTGATGTACCATTGTCTTATATTTTGTTTGTTATATGAAGCTAGATAATATACATAATCATCCTATCCATTGAAAACATATTCTAAAATGTTTTATTTCAATTAGACGGATAGTCTATAAGTGTGCATTTTAACGCTTATGAAACGATTACGCTTACGAAAATGGAATTTCTTTTTTTTTTCTAGACAATATTGAATGTCAAAATTTTATTTGTTATTACAATTTGTAATATACAGTTGTATGTCAATTTTATTACGTTTAATACAAAAAATAATAATCCCAGTCAACAGAAGGCAACATCCACATAGTGTACGTGGTGCTGGTGGGCGGGCGCGCCGTGCCCGCGGCCGTCGCGGCGCGCGACATGCGCCTCGTGCGCGACGCGGAGGTGGCCACGGAGCTCAACGCCGTGGTCACCACCAAGGCGGAGCGTGAGTCGTTATATTCTTGTCTTACTTATAAAACACTATTCTTATAAATAAATAATTAATAAAAAATTTAAGGTTTATCATATTAATAATATAATTATAAAAACTAGCTAACATTCCCTACCCAGCAGCGTACCTCAAGGCGGCGGCGGGACTCGAAGGCGCACCCACCGCCACCGTACAGGGCACTGAGCTATGGGCACTCGCTATAGGATCGACTATCGCAGTGCTATTGTTACTTGTGGTTATAGTACTACTTTGTGTGGCTCATCGGTAAGTAAAAGTTTGAATTGTGGCCGTCCTGAAGTTACATGGTTAAGATATACATGGTAAAGCAGATTTGATTTTTTTTTGAGTATTTACTTTTGAATTGAAGAATGCCTAAAAGTTCAGAGAACCTAACTTCAGGGTGGCCACGAACGTCAGACGTACAAACTCTACTTCTGGATCTTTTGTGAACAATGTACAAACAATAACACTAAAATAGTTTATTAAAAATTAGGCAAAGAATGGGAGCGTTGAGTTCTACTATTCAATACACGACGATAATTCGGACGGAAAGTGGAAAATGCAGTTCTTTCGGACTTTGTTTTGTTTTAACAAATTAAGAGAGAAGATTTGTCAGAAATAAACACAGTCCATGAGATCTAAGCTGAGTTTTGCATTAGTGTGAATATTTACTACTAACACTATATATATAGTGTATGTGCAGTGCAAACTGTAACAACAACAATGCAACCTTTGAAATGATTATAAATTTAACGATACATCATACAAGAGTGCAGTAGAAGAGAAAAAAAGTGTAGAAGAATTGAGATATTTTTTATTTGATTTTAATTTTATTTTTGTGATATTTCTGATGGCTCTACTTTTCTGATCACTTACACAAATAGAAAGCTCAATTCAAGCCTTGCAATTGAAAAATAAAATTCTTGCTTTTAAGTTTAATTTATATATTTTTTGATACTTAAATATTTTTAATTTATTTACTATATATTTTAATATTTGATGTGCAGAAAAAAGTCTTTAAAGTCAGCAGCGTCGCTCCGCGCGTACCGCCACGAGCTGATGCGCGAGGCGCAGCGCGGCCAGATGAAGCAGATCAACGACGATAAAGATACTAAGGTTGATCGTTACTAAAATATTTACACTATTTTTATCGTGAGTGCCTTGAATTTTGGCTTTCTGAACTTTTACGAATTATTTACTCGTAAAAAATAAAAATAAGAAAAATACTAAAACTGCGCAGCCATCTGGTAGCACTGCTAGCTTCGGCGGCCACGACTCGTCGACCGTACTGTAATATTTATTTATTTATTTATTTATTTATTTATTTATTTATTTATAGAACACCAACACAGCTTACACTAACAAGATTATAAAATACAGTGAACAAAACTTAATACAAAATACCAAGTGCAGCCACAATTATAGGTGTTGACGGCATGCTAGTTTAACACCTACAATATAAATATTATATTAAAAATATATATGTAAAATTATATAAAAATAATATATAAAAGCTAATGGCAAATACACAACATCAAAAGTATAAGAAAATATTAGATATTTTACGTATGTAAATAGTATTATTTGTAATTTTAGTTGGTGAGCGTGGTGTCACCGAGCAGGACGAGGCCCAGCAGCGTGTTGTTGCCCATATACAGAGCGGGGAGTGCTTCGGGGTAAGCTTTTAAAACTATTTCTGATTTCAACATTCATGAATAAATGAATAGTTTTTTAATTTATTGCTTGAAGAAATTTTAAATTCATTTTTAGAAAAATAGGAATGAAAGAGACAATGCAAGTAAGGACATGAATGTATCTATTAAAGAGAAAGGAAGGAGACCGACGGGCTTATAATTGATAAAGGAATTCTGCAACAGCTTAGCCAAGCGCTACAACGAGCACGCGGATTTCTATCCAAATGAGGGTACTCATTGAACAAGCGTGTAACTACACTCCTTACTCAGACCCGCTTCTTCTCCTACTCTCCGATGACGTAATTATTATTCCTCATTACACGACACTCTGTCCTATTTCTATATCACGGAAGACTACCATTGCGCCCGCTAATCATAGTGGGAATCCCCGTGTGATCGCTGATTCTCTGTTCACACGACCATTACAACATTAGACCAGTACAATAAAAAACCGAGAAGCGTTAATAGCAACACGTTATAACTTATAAACAGATCATCGACCTCATCGTCGGGCATATCGGAGGTGGCGGCGGCGCTCCGCAAGAGGCAGAAGAAGCCTCACGCCTTCAGAATGCCGCAGAAAACACGAGGTACAAATAATACACTTGTACATAATAACTACTAGATCTGGGGTAGGCAGATACCACTCACCTATTCTGAGCGTCCTAGGTAGTTCTGGCCACAGGTACCAATACCTGTTGCCAAAATTACAACAGAAAGTAAAACAGAACATGTAAGTAAAACGGAATCAACCATTTACAACAACAATCAATTTCACAAAAAAAAAATAACTTTGAATATTATACTATACATTTCCAGTGGGCACAACAGACAGTTTGCTGGAAGCGGCGGGCCTCGACAGCTCGGACAGCGGCAGACCTTCTCCCACTTCGTATCTGTCTATGCCCTCCATTAATACATTTCCTAGGTATGTATGTAATTCATATACTCACATAGATATTACTTTATTTTTCAGCTTTATTATCCTGCGTATGGGGTAGGCAGTAGTAAAGTATTAAAATAGTTCGGTCCTCATGCATTAAATTTTCCGAATTTTCGAGACATTGCGTATTGAGAGCTGGAACTCAATGAAACTCATATTGTAAAAGTATATCTCTGAATAAAGTTTTAATAATATCTGCATAAAATGCAACTATGTAATGATCCAGTTCATATGGTGATAAGTTTATAACTAATATTATGTTATATTCTTATAATAATGAGGCCGGTCGTGGCGCAGCGGCACGAGGTGTGACTGCAAACCGACTGGTTGTGGGTTCGATCCCCACTCGAGGAGATGAAATATTTACTTAAATTTATATTTCCATTTCTTCGCTCTGGTGTCGAGGTTAAGCGCGGCGTTGAGTTCTGCCACTCAACACGCAATGCCCCTTAGAATTCGGCAGAAAGTGGGGAACGGAGTGTCTTAACTAGGGGTCGCAATATCGAATCATTCAAGCAAAACCGGGATTTTCGATATCGACTTCAGAAAAATCCCGGGATCCCGGTTTTGTCGATATTTTCGATGATTTAGTTTTTTGTACCAAAATTTGTCATTTTTTTAAGCCTCTTCTTATTTTTAGAGTTAAGTTAAGAGGGTATTTTTAGGGAAGTAGTAAATTAAATTATATTTATTAAATAAAACAATTTTTAATTATAATAAACAGTTTAATAATTTTACTTTAGTAATCATATTTATCAAATATACTATAAAAAAAATATAATAATTTGATACAAAAAATATCTTGAAGAATGAAGAAGAACGTGCTCAGCTGGTTTGGGCACGTCGAACAAATGAATAATGAAAGATTAGCAAAAAAGATTTATGATAGAAAAGTGAGCGGTAAGAGAGGTAGGGGGAGATTTCGGTTGACCTTCGAAAACACAGTATTAAAGATACCGGAGGAAGGTCACGTAAAAAGCATGAGGACCCCCGGAGGGCATGTATGAAGAGGTTGATGACAGTGGACGAGGCGAAAGAGGTATGTAGAGACCGTAGCGTTTGGCGCTACGTTCTTTCTGACTACCCCGCTAGGGATAAAGCATGACGTTAGTATAAATATCTTATAGGTATATTATTTAACAACATATATTTTGGAGCGATGGGCGGAATTTTACAACGATGACGCCTCAGTCTCAAGTAACAACAAAACGCTGAGTCTTGATGTAGCTGATGGCGAAATCAGTGTAAAAGAAGTTGAGAGTGCAATACGAAGTCTGAAATATGGTAAGTCAGCGGGAGCAGATGGAGTTACTGCCGAGATGATCAAATATGGTGGGCCACGCGTCTTGGACTTGTTCTGGTTTTTGTGCAATTTATGCCGGAAATCAGGGGAGGTCCCAGACGATTGGCGAGGTGCGGTCATCGTGTCTTTGTATAAAGGTAAAGGTTCACAGATAGACTGCGCAAGCCATAGGGCTATCAGTTTGATTAGTTTAGGTAGTAAAGTTTATGCTAAAGTTT
>JAATLQ010038608.1:0-38159 GCA_013421005.1 Heliconius erato x Heliconius himera
ATTCTGCAGGAATCCAGGGCAGTACGCGAGGCAATTAAGAAATCGTTGGCGGTAGTTTGATATAATAATTATGTCAACTGACAGACGAATGCCACCTCAGTCTACCCGTGACCACGGACTACTGCAAAGTGTTCGAAACGTCGGGTTTCCAAAAATGTATAAAAGTACAAAATATACGCGATTAATCCGGTTAAAATAGTTTCATTTAAAATGTGTAATAATCGTGAAAATCAAAGAACAGCCTAGATATATTTCTATGTAGTGCGTCTTTTTTAATAGGACAGCAGCAAAGATTAAACTCAAAACATGATGTGGTTACGGTGTTACGGGGATCTATAAAAAATATTGTAAATAAATTGTAATTAGTGAGTGATTGTGATTTAGCTAGCATAGCCAGCAACGCCAGGTAGCTGTGACTCTAGTAATATGAGATATCAGGTATCACTAAATCATACATAACCTTAACGAACCCCGACTATTCTATATCTATTTTTTTTTAACTAATTTCTTCATTAAATTAGTTCAAACATGTCGGCAAATATAATATTTAAATACATATAATTATATAACCCCTATTTAAGGCAAGGCTGAAGGTACCAAAACCAGCTTCACATTTTCTCTCGCACAGGAGCTTACAAAGAGAACTGCATGACAATATCAATAAAAGTATGAAGATATTTTTTTATAAATTAACGCTAATTCGCACACAATACCAAACAAAGACAATAGTAGACGCTATATCGTAAAATAACATCTTCGTACTTTTATATCTTATTCTTTTTATTGGTTAATAGCATTCTATGTTGAATAATCAATAAAAAGAATGGGAAAAAAATTGTATAAATAGTGACTGTAGTACATACAGTAGGGATACTATCTATATAATGGACAAGGTTCATTTGACATTTCTAATAAGTACAACATTCTCTCAATTGTATTTTTAAATAGCATGAATGTTTTATTGCAATTTATTATTTTGTATCAACTTACAATATTTCACTGTATGTATTTTAGCAATATAATACCGTGGACTTTACAAAACAAAAGCCGAAAATCTAAATTTATGATTTAGATCTGAAAGAACTAAAATACTCGTATATTAAACAAATAACCAACATATTGCAATAGTGCATTCTGGAATAGGAAATCTATACTTATTTAGAAAACACATAAAAATTTGAACGTAGTGGGACTCGAACCCGTGCCCCCTGGAAACCGACCAGGCTTCTTTCCTAAGTGTGGAATAACACTTGAAAAATGTTTAAAAATAGGATATCTTACCAGCCTGAAATCAATCTTTCACAATTTGCAATATACACATATATTCTCAGTTTTCATGTTTTTTAATGTTAAAATTAAATATCAAATTAATTACAAATGTTTTTAATTTGTATTACGTAATATTTCACATAATACAAATCTTTAATAAATTACAGTTTTTAAAAAAAATCAAGCAACCACTTTTACGTCGCTACTGCTTTATTCTTTGCTTTCTTTTGTTTATATTACAGTACATAGACTGCCAGTATCTCATACAGCCAGTTTAATATTTTACATTAATTAAAATATTATTTTTAGCTATTTTTTAAATTACAATACATTAGAAAATAATTAAAATAAATTAAACGTAGATTCTTTGTAGATTCTTTGCAGCTTAATTTAAAATTAAAGGTATTTATAATAAAATTTGATTTTATTTCATATACACTTATGACATATTTTTTAAATTCTGTGACTAAATTGTAGCCACGAAAAATTTATTTTATTTTTTTATTTAGATTAAATAAAAAAAATACCGAATAATATATTTAATTTTAGTACGAGTCGCAGGGCAAATCATTCTGTACCAATGCCAGTAGTAGTAGATCTACGAGGAGTACAATTTATAAAAGTTGACAAACTTAAGTTTGCCCGCGTATGCACTCATTTGTAAAAAATAATAGTTCATTTTTATGTTTGTCATAGCTTTTATCTGTAATATAAATTTAAATTTCCTTATTTTGGATTTTATTCCTTTATTTACACTACAAGTTCTAACTTGCCATTTCTTAATCGTAGATCTACAGGAAATATTCTACAGGTTTTGATGAATAAAGATGAATAAACTTAAAACTGTGCGGGCTTGTGCACTCATTTTGCTTGAAATAAACTACTAATAAGTTAATAATGTTTTTTTTCTATCAATAACTATAATTTTTTTCACTTTTCGATTTTTTTCTTTTATTCGTATATTAAAAAGTTTTCACTTCCTGCCAAATTTCATACAAAATGAGACCGAAACTACGCATAAATTTTATGCTTGGTTTTTATATACGATTGAAGATTACGTTAGCTTAGAAACTTTTAAGCTTTACTTCCACACAATTTTGAGATAAATCTTTTTTTATTCTTTTTTATCCATCTTGACAGACGGATAAAAAAGTGATACTATCTATCCTAGCTTCAGTTTATTTCTTTTTGAGGTATGGAACCCTAAAAAGAAAACTTTAAAAATATTTAACAAAATTTACATAAATTTAAAATGAAAATATCTGTGGACAATCATTTTACCCCTTTTAAATCATATTAACTATGGTAATTATATAGGTTATATAAATATTAATCGATTTCATCTCGTAGTGCTGTACTAAATTTTATTGGTCTCCGATAGAATAAGGGTATTGTTATTAAAGAGTATGAAGTTCTATTTCTATGGATGCCTAACAGATTAAACAGCTGGATGCTTTGATATTTGACTTCTATATTTTTACAACAAAAATAAATTGTTTGTGTCACATCCGACACCTTAAATTTTTTTTGACAACGATCTGGTTAACAATCTGCCGTGTGATTCTCTTGATTAATTATCTATTTTTTTTTCTTTGTCTTTTATTTGGATATAACATAAGTACTGATTATTATAATTATATGGATTTTGACTTTTAAGAGGAACTACTGTACAAGATCGGGACTTACTCATGTTTCAAATGAATTGAGTTTCGATTAGCCAGTTTAACAATGTACGAGTACATAAAGTTAATCGGTTAAGTTAGAAACGTACTTCGCTTGTGTAACGGACACAAAGTTTATTACCAACTGACACAACTGTAGTGCAGTTGATGATGAATCTGTTGCAATGTTTGTGGACGGTGTCGATTTAAAATATTATTTTATTTTACAAATTTTCTGCCTACAATCTTTAATTTTATCAAAAAAATCAAATCAAATCAGCTTCATGCTGTATCACGCACACAGGAGGGTAGGCAGAGGGAATCTAGTCTGGAGATATTATGAGTTGCGTGGCGGAGCTCAACGCTGCACTTTACGTCGACGCCAGAGCAAAGAAATGAAAATATAAATTTAAATAAATTTAAATAAATGGTTCGATCTCCTTGAGTGGAGATCGAACTCACAAACAGTCAATTTTACAATCACGCTTTGTGCGCGAATCGAATACACAACAAGACGACTGCGAACAATAGACGCTGTTGTGACTTTCTCTTTAATAAGATAATAATTTAAGATTTAATGTAATCATAAGAAAGTAAACACTTGTTAATATATTCAAATTCGTTACGTTTCTTTGAGTAAATGGATACGTTACATATCTGATGAGTATTTGGTGAAAAATATAGTGATAATTTTGAGGTTTTAGTATTTGGAGGTTTTATAATAATAAAGTTATATATAATTCTCTAAATAATTACAAAATCGCCTAACATTTCATATGTTAATTTAAAAGTAGTGTGGGCGAGAGTATCGAGCTTTTATTCAATGAAGCTTCAAATAAAACGATAATATTATTTACTAATACTAATTGGTATTTTATTAATATATCGAAAATTTGAGGCCGGTCGTGGCGCAGCGGCACCAGGTGTGACTGTAAAACCGACTGGCTGTGGGTTCGATCCCCACTCGAGGAGATGAAATATTATTTACTTATACTATACTTTATATTTCCATTTCTTCGCTCTGGTGTCGAGGTTAAGCGCGGCGTTGAGTTCTGCCACTCAACACGCAATGCCTCCAGAATTCGGCCGAAAGTGGGGAACGGAGTGTCTTAACACTAGGTTCCCTCTGCCTACCCTGTTGTGTGCGAGATACAGCGTGAAGCTGATTTATATCGAAAATTTAATTATTATTGGATTAATAAAAAACTTAACTAGAGTGAATACTTGAATATTTTCTTATTTATTTGACCATCGTGGTACAGTGGAATAATGTCTGGTTGATGCATTTACATGCTATAACTATAAGTTTGATTCCCACTATAAGCATTAACATGAGACCTTGTATTTTTTGGTGTTTTTATCATCAATATGTAGAATTGTTATTGTACTATAATAAGTATAAATTTCTTGGCTACTTTTATATGAATTCTTAATTCTGGTCATAAGATTGTGTGGAAAAGATTTGCTTTAGCGTAATAATAAATTTTAAATAGTTTGTGGTCTTGCTACATAGACCAAAAATAAATTGGCAACCTAGCCAGATTTATTAGGTCTATGTATTATTGAGTAATATTGAACTTATTAAATAACACTTTCACGTTCAACAAGTACCTACACTTCACTTAAAATTCAGATTAATTTATACAATTACACTTATTTGATTGCAAAAAAGATTTTCTATGAAAAGCTCACGTTAAAGACTGTTAAGAAAATAAAGAACTTTCAAACTGGAAAGTTTTTAAGAAATGTAAGAAAATGTATTTCTTATTGCTATAGAATTACATTAAACATAAAACTAGTAAGAATAATAATAATAATAATAGCATTTACATTAAATAATTGAAATCGAAATTTCAGTTACATTCTATCTAATCTAGTAGACCATAATATAATAAAAACTTGCTGAAAATAAACTAAAAAATTGCTTTTCAATACTCTATTGGATCGCAGAGCAAAGATAGGAGCGTATTCGACTAAAGTAATCTGCCATTAGGGCAAAAAGCTCTCTTCACTTATCTGCGACATCTGGACGATGTTTATATTTTGAGGGTCTACGACAACCTCTGTAACGACACGCTTATCGTCGTCTGTAGGTCCTGATAATCTGAGATTAGTCCTACAATGCAAAATTGACCTTATTATCTATGCAGAAGAAACTATATTACAATTAATCTAAATCAAGCCCCTGGTGTTCTGTGTGTAGAATTGTAATAGATGTAGACGAAAATTTATGATTTACTTTTCTACAGCTGGATTTTGTATAATTTTAATAGAATTTAGTCATTTGCATATTTTTTTTTTACTTTAATTTGTATGTAAATAGTAAATTATGTATATGACAAGGGAAGCCAAAATAAAAGAATAACATAAATAATTATAAACATTCCTTTGTGTAATTTCATAAATTCAAAGAAGTTTTTATTTTCGAAATTCTACAATATTTTTTAGCTTCACGCTGTATGCCGCGTATAGCAAGGTAAGCAGAGGGAACCTAGTATTAGTACACTCCGTTCTCCATCTTCCACCGAGTTTTCGAGGTACTGCGTGTTAAGTGGCGGAACTCAACGCTGCGCTTTTACCTTGATGCCAAAGCGACGAAATGAAAATATTCAAAAATAATAATTAATTTCCTCGAGTGGGGATCGAACCTACAACAGTCGCGTTACAGACGCACGACTGTGTCCCTGCGCGTTACTGTTGTTATTACTTTAAAATAACAAAAAAAAAGAAGTATTATATGTATGTAGTTTATGCTCCTTACAAATACATGCACATTTCTATGAAAAACAACATTACTTACCACAACTACACACTAGAGTGAAGAGATACTATAAAAATAAAAATGTGTTGTTACGACGCGAATTAACGAGTGCACATGGCGACCGCTGCGGACGAAATGAGTAGCGCTCATCATATACATAGTACTAAAGCAAGACATTTATATACGAAGAATATTTTATTAGCAGATTTTTGGTCATTTTGATCAAATATATATTTTTATAATATTTTAAAAATATATATTTTATATTATAGAGTAGTATTAATAAAACCTTAACATAACAGTATATATTAAAAGGCTACTCGTAGCCCAAGGGCACAAGCATGTGGCTTATAACGATAAGTTGTGGTTTCAATTCCCACTCAAGGAAATGAAATGTCTTTTCATTCATTAATTTTCATTACTTCGCTTTTGTGTGGAGGCAAAGCGCGGTGTTGAGTTCCGCCACTTAAAACGCAATGCCTCGAGAATTCAGAGGAGGAGTGGGGACCAGAGTGTATTAAGACTAGGCTTCCTCTGCCTACTCTGCTACATGCGAGATACAGCGTAATGCTGAAGAAAAAAAAACATAATAGATACTCACTTTAAGCATACATTTAATAATTTTACATTTTCATACATAGAACGATTTAGTCTTAACGATTTTATTTATTTCTCAAGCTCTCCCGCCGGCAATAATGGCGCCTAAAGCGGTAATGTGTGGTCATAAATTAAACAGTAATAAGTACAGACAACGACGACGCTGTTAACGACTAAACACTCAGCGATAGTGTAATAACGGTTTTTATGTACTTTAGTATGAAATATAAGTTAATATTTTGTATATGGAGTGGAATAAGTTTAATATTATATTTTTGTTTTTTTTTAATTTGTGTTACTGGTATTGTACGCTGTGGTATTTTTTGTTTATTGTTGAGTGTAAAGTATATTTGAAATATTATTTGAAACATATTATTTGCAACATTCCACCTTTAAATTATATAGAACATTCAATTATTATGTTATTTTTTTATATTTACTTAACAATATCTAACAAATGATTAATTACAGTTGACATAAAAAAAAACCGTTTAAAGATACTGAAAAAAAAATGTTTGATAATCCAATTTTGAAATAATTTATTACTAAACATGTAAAACAGATTATAATTATACTAAAAATCACTGACGTTATTTTTCAAATGTTTACAATCTACTACCAAGTAATCTCTTAACGAGTTTGAGCATCTCGGAGTTTGAGAGAGAAGTTTTATAGGAGCTGTGAAAGCCGAACCTTATTACAACTCACTAATCTCAGGGGAAAGGAAATGAGTGAAGTTATATAAAATAATAAAAAAGACGTTTCCTCTTTCAGAATCTTTTAAAAGTCACACCCAATATACTTTTTTAATTTACGTCCAAAGTTTTTACGGTAGTAAGACGATTTTAATTATATTAAAATTCAAAAAATAGATGTTTACAGTGTTCAAAATAAAAAGATTTTATTCTTTAGTAAATTTGTTCAAAGCTTATTTTTTTGAAGCTTGGATCGTTGTTTAAGAATAGTTCTTGGATTGGATATGTTGTTCCTTAGTCTTTTTTTTTCTTTTTCTTTTATTTTTTTATAAGACGAAATCAATCTAACAATTGACGACTCTTAAATCATTAGCAACAACGGTCATGTGATATTGAACCGTAGTTTAAGTAAGCCTTTAAGTTTTATGTTGTCTGTAGTTTTACTAACGATTGGCACAACAATATACGGCAATAGGAATAATATAGCCTCATACAAACTCTTTTTTTTAATAAAATCACAATTTTATATTATTATATAATTGTTGTGTACATTATTTTAGCAGGGTAGGCATAGGGAACCTGGGAACTTGGTTTTTAAGACACTTCGTTCCTATTTAGACTCTGAAGGTATTGCGTGTTGAGTGGCGGAACTCAACGCCGCGGTACTCCTCGTTATCAAGGCAAGGAAATGAAAATATTTAATATTTTCTCGAGTAGGAATTCATCGATGTGTACATATATATCAAATAATACTAACCCTTTCGTTTTTATATTTATAATATATCAGAAAATGATACAATAAAATCTGTAATTCAAAGGAAATTCGATAATGGTTCAATAAAGTTGTCTTTTCTTTTTATCCAATTATCCTCCCGATGTCAACCTGATCCTCAATGTTTACTCAATTACATATGAAAGAAAGTTTATTTATGTTCTGTATTTATAAATATTACGTTTCATATTAATTTTATGTACGAAATATAAAGAAGTTGAATAATAAATAAATCAGCTTCACGCTGTATCCCGCACACATCAGGGTAGGTAGAAGGATCCTAGTGTTAAGACACTCCGTTCCCCACTTTCTGCCGAATTCTGGAGGCATTGCGTGTTGATTGGCAGAACTCAACGCCGCGCTTAACCTCGACACCAGAGCGAAGAAATGGAAATATAAATTCAAGTAAATATATCATCTCCTCGAGTGGGGATCGAACCCACAACCAGTCGGTTTTACAGTCACACCTCGTGCTGCTGCGCCACGACGGGCCTCAACAATATAAACAAGTTGATTAATAATTAACTATTCAATAAACATATGACAATATTATAATATGGTACATGTTGATAACTTTATGTTCTTGAATTTATCTTATTCTTTTTACTAGTGGTTAATGTTTGAACCTACAAACTTCGAAAAAGCATTCAGACTTTTTAGCTTCATTGATAAAAAAATACTCATTTATTTAAACAAAACAAGTGATCTTTTTCAGTTTTACGCTGTATCTTACCTACCACGGTAAGCAGAGGGAACTTGGGAATTTAATATTAAGACACTCCGTGCGCACTTTTCGCCAAATTCTGTAGGCATTGCGTCTTGAATGGCGGAACTCAACGCCGCGCTTGGTCTTGGTACAAACACAAAAAAAAAACACAATCTGTCGCACTTTAGGGAACCCTATTTTTTAAAAAAATAAATATTATTAATGAAAATATTTTATTATTATATTGCAGGATCGTGAAAAGCGATAACAACAAAACTCATGCCTGTATTGAATACCTATTACTTAGAAATTAAAACTAATATAGAGAACGAAAATTTCCTTCTTAAGAATTAAAAGCGCGTTGTATTAATTTGTAATGAAAATAAAACATGAATAATGTACATTTTTCCTTTGTAATCTGACAATAACGAGATTTAGACAAAAGCGTACGTTTGCTCACGAAATAAAGTAAATTGAAAGAAAATTAGGAGGTAGAAACAAAGTCATTAATTGGAATGGTGTTCTTTGTAGTTCTGATTGCATTCTTCGCTGTTACATCAAAGATAGTTAGTTAGTTAATAATTGAGTAAGATTTAAGAAAAGTATCGGCTATATGCATTAAATAAAATCCTTGTTAATAATTGAAGATTAAGCATATTAATAATGAAGATAATGAATTGCCTTAACATAGCTTGAAAGTTAATTATATATTTCAATAAAATAAGACTTTGATGGAAATATTAATGAACCGTGGATTATATGCTGCTAAATATAAATAAATAAAGACAATATAACAAGTAAAGAGTATTTAAATAATTATAAAATGATACAAATAAAAAAAAATACTTACAATTTTGTTCACACAAAAAACCACATATCTCTGCGATCCAATGCATACATAAACACAATAAAATTCAACTTAAAACTTGTTCGAAACGAATGCTTTCAGACAATTTTCAAATATATACATTTTCAAGTTTCATACAACGGCAGTTCAAACTTTACGTATCGCCTACAGTCGTTAGAGCGGCTACGAGCTACGGCGTAGCGTCCGCCCAGTTTCGCGGGGCGCGGCGCACTGACGTCGGGGCCTCTTGACAAGACAATCTTTCCCCGTACAGTAGCCCTCAACAGATAACAACTTGTGAGCTTTCACGCGAGCTACGGGACCTTTGTTTTCTAACACTATAACGGGCTAGTCCCTTAAATAATTGAATATTTATAAGATTTTGTTAATAATGTATCGTTTTAAGTTTTAGAATGTTTTGATCTTAAACTTAATTACTAGTTTAATGGTAAAAAGTGATAGATATGTGATATGTTAGTATTAAAAAGTAGGTACATTAAATATGTAAGAATTTTTGAAAACATGTTCTTAATATTTTTTTTTTAGCCTTACGCTGTGTACTAGTCTAGTGTTAAGATATTCCGCTCTCCACTTTCCGACAAATTCTGTAGGCATTGCGTGTTGATTGTTGTTGACAACACGCTTTCCCTCTTTACCAGAGCCAAAAAATTAAAAGATTAAACATTTAATTTCCTCGAGTGTGGATCGAACCCACAATCTGTCGCTGTTACAATCACACTTCTGTGCCGCTGCGCCACGACTGTCCTGTTAGTATTCTATACATAGAAAATACTCAAATGGATTGCGACAGCAAAAATCAATTCTTCAGTTTACTCACAACTTTTGTCTCACGCATTTCGTTGCGAAATAAGATTGTGTTACGCACACATATATAAAGCAGACAGCAAACAAGATAACATTCGCTAGGACCTTCTCCGCGGGAATCTCATTTTCAATATGTTTTTATAACTTTCAGTAAGGAAATGAGGTGGCAGTGCGCGGCGCTCGGAGGCGGCATTGTCATCATAAACCAACCGAGACCTTCTTTATAAATCCCCTCCAAATGTACATACCTTTATGCGCATTAGGCCGTAACATAGCGGATTCGTTTTTGCTCGCTATTCTTTAAATCCGACAAATAATATACATCCTTTTCTATATGAAATTATTTATTTGCACTGAACTTTTTTACTGTAAATTGAAGTAATATCTGAAACAATGTACTGGTGGCTGCCTGCGGCTTCGTTTGCGTGAACTTTATGATGATTTATATAAAATAGTTTAATTAAAATCAGTTCAGTATATCCAAAGAAGTGAGTGTTTAAATCGATAAACAAAAATAATACACTTTTAAAAATCATTAATTCAGGTCTAATACCGGTTTTTCATTACTTTTCATAAAGTATTTTAAATATACAGACTCACTTTTTCATCCTTTTTTATCATTAATATATATCAGATAGAAGATACATTAATATAATGGCATTGTTATATTTGAAATAGTTTTCTTATATTTTTACTTCGACAGCCGTGCGTCGATTGAACTTTTCAAATGTCATTTAAGCTGCGGGGAGAGTATCGTCTTTTTGTTCTAAGCTCTTCGTCTTCAAAACTTATAAACAATTTATTGAGAATTCATGATATTAGACAAAGAGAATAGTATCTATATTAAAATAAATTCACTACAACATTAAACTCTATTCTATATATACATGTACAATGTACTATAGAATACAATTTAAATTAAAATAACATGTCGTTAATTTTTTTATATCTAACAAAAAGATGAGATAAACTTAACTTCACGCTTTATCCCTAGCGGGAAAAAATAAAAAAATAAGAGAGATCAGATTTCAAATCCTATTTGCAAAAATAGGATTTAAGTCTGATTATATTAGATACCGAGCAACTCATCTCGCATCAAATAAGCAATACATCTACGTGTACATCCTTATCCCTCCGTAGATACTAAAAATAAAAAAAATAAATAAATCAGCTTCACACTGTATCCCGCACACAGCAGGGTAGGCAGAGGGAACCTAGTGTTAAGTTAAGACACTCCGTTCCCCACTTTCTGCCGAATTCTGGAGGCATTGCGTGTTGAGTGGCAGAACTCAACGCCGCGCTTAACCTCGACACCAGAGCGAAGAAATGGAAATATAAATTTAAGTAAATATTCCATCTCCTCGAGTGTGGATCGAACCCACAACCAGTCGGTTTTGCAGTCACGCTTCGTGCCGCTGTGCCACGACTGGCCTCAACGATACTAACGGTACAAATATAAAAATCCTTATAATTACATAAAAGCAAATGAATTTATTTAAATTAGATTGATGAAGAGATGGCTGAGACTATGCCCACATGCCACATGCCAATTCATGAATTTCAGCTTTTTATAAGAAGAAAAAAAAAATTATATTTCATACCTGTTTATCTCAAAAACTTACTTTAACTTAGGTCAGTAATAACTAGTATAGTTAAAATTATAAGGTAGTGATAAGAATAAAGTATTGTAAAACGGTCTCTTCTGCGAAACTCGATATTGCGTCTCGTGAATTCAGCAGACAAACTCCGCGGACTTACTTATGATGTGGTTTTATAATGCTGTCTTTGAACAGTTAAATAAACTTATACTAATGTTCAAATAAATAAAAAATATTTGAGTACGTATTTTATATTTACTATAGTATATTTGGATATACATTTTTAATGATGTACTTTGTTATAATTATTCTTACAAATTAAATTTAAAAAAATATTTGTAGTTGTAAAACCCCGACTGCATAAAACTAAAAAGAAAATAAACAAGTCCAATAGTTTATAAGGATTAACAGTCGGAGTAGTTAAAGGCTCTTGACATACAGACAGACAGTTCCTTTTCTCCCACGGTGTGGAGAAAACACCAGAAATCAGGTTTTAGTGACTCGTGTAAAAAATATAATATTTTATTTATTATATATATTTACTTATTTATTATATTTATTTATTTACTTGAATTGTTTATAGTAGATTTTTTTTTACAATATAATTCAAATAGAAAATGAAAAGCATGTTTTAAATCGAAATTGTAAAACTACTCAAATATTACAATAGTACATAACATTATGTTCTCTAAGTAAAATCTTCTGAAATAAAATGGTCTTGAGTAAGTCGTTCGCTCAGTCCTTTCTTGTCAAACCAATACTTAGCTTAGTTCTAAATTGTTTTCGAAGTCTATACCCTATTGTAACATATAAAATATCTAGCAAGACTTGCCAACGTATTTAATCGAAAGTAAACTTGAAGTATTATTAATTAGAAATTCTATGTTAGTTTATTTTGCTTTGTAGCTTAAATTTAGAGATAGATATAACTTTCTAAATATAAACACATATTGGTATCTTAATATGTTAAAATAGAAATTTATTTTTACATAATTTAAGATACTAAAAATATGAAAGATATTTAATAAACGTAACGCGCATATATTTTTCATACGTTACGCACGAGTTTACATGTAATATAAAAAAAACACATAGTATAAGCCGAAAAGCTTTGCTATTCTAAGTAAAATATTATTATAATCACAAAGGAGAATAACCATATCGTAGATGAGGCTTAGCATTGAAATGAAAGGTGTTAAGGTAAAATATTTGTGCGTTTTTGTTGGTTAATGGAAAATCTTTGTAGGGATATTCCAAGCGGACGAACGGTACGACTTTCGAAAATCCGTTTAGCAATGTCGAGTATAGAACACGACAGAATCGCCGTATATTCTTTTAAGATAATTCTATTTATTTTTTCTTATATCTGAGTGCGATAATATGTAATATTATATAATTATAATATGTAATAGTATATTTTTGCCAGTCATGGCGCAGCGGCACAAGTGTGCGTCTACAAAGGCTATGGCTATGATAGGTTGTAGGTTCGATTTCCATTCGAGGAAATGAAATATTTAATATTTTCGTTTGTGCCGAGTGAAGCTTGTTTAGACATAGTAAAATAATGATAACATTGCGGTAAAAGTAGATAAGTCCCTTAAAATATCTATTTAGGAAACGTGTAAAAAATTGAACATAGCAGGATTGGAACCCGCGCCTTTTAGAATCCGTCAAAGCGTTCTGACCACTATTTGAACGTATGACGAACGGTATGTGGACTAACACTTTAAAAATGTTAGAAATACTAAGACATTCCTTAGAATAGATCTGAGAAAAACATTTTTATTTAAATAGTCAAATGTAGTAGTAAAAGAGACAGATCTTGATTTTCACAAGCAAAATTTACTTAACGTCTATATTATTTCTTCAAATTAGTAATATTATAGTGTGTGGTATAAGTAAAAATACGAATTCGTAATTTTATTTATACCGCTCACATCTAATCTAATCTAATTAAATGTGAGCGATATTTCAAACCATCGTATTAATTAATTAATTTTTAATTAAATTTTTGTATTCTATAAGCATTTAGCATAGATAAACATACCAAATTAAACCACAATATTAGATATAAGACTATATCAGATAAACGTCTATGTGGTGTTAATTCAACGCACAAACTGTTACCCTTTTATAATATTAAAAATGTCGGTTTAAATATATTCTATACCCTGTCATATAATGTTTGAGTTTACTTTAGTCATGACTGTGCACAACTTACGAGCGTATTGCCTTAATTTACTATAGTAGTTACGTTCATCATTATGTCAACGCAAGCAATATCGTACATCGTTAGCATAGTGCACTCTACGTAAAGTGTCTGCTTAATATTCTTCATGTTAAAGATGCTCTTAAAGGTAACACAATGTAAGATTACCACCTTTGCGAACTTTGATAATGCATGCACACAATTACTAGTATATACATACTATATACGTATATGTTTTTTAAGAAATAGTTGGAAATATATAATTAATATTTTTTAATAAGAAATAGTTGAAAATATATAATTATACACTAAATGAATAATTTTTGCCAAAAAAACATTATATTTTTACAAAGAAAACTGTCTCCTATAAAGAACAACATTTGCTAATGTGCCATTTTTTTATTTACTAACTTTTAGTTGGCCGGTTATCTTTTGTTGGATGTTTCAAAACTTTAATTTTTACACGTCAACGGTACGTATCACGCTGAGCAACTTTTGCTCAGGCAATATTATTACTTATAGTTTTAGGTGAACTCGAGGTGAACTCGTGTGAATACCTCTCACGATCTCGAGACAAATGTCCTTGATAGACGGACAGACAACATCACATTATCTTCCTTAGTAAAACTCAAGACGTATCTTAGTAAAAAACATCGTGTAACTTTTTTTATAACACAAAATATTAGCTAAAGTGAATTATGGAAGAAAATAGACGTCCATTGTGGTAAAAAATATTGACTTTTGTATTTTAATTCTAAGAATTGGTATTCTGTTTCAACTTGTTAACAGTGTTTACCTCTTTCAATTTCAAGCTCTTATGATATTAGATTGCTTGAATAATTCAAATTGAGTTAAAGATCTTACCCTGTAATTAAGATATAAAATGTTAAACGCAATTTAGTGGTATATTATTTAGATATTTATTTTACTTAGAATCGTATCTGTTTAAAATAATTTTCGCATCAACAAGGGCGAGGACGATAGAATTTACTGATTAGTTTGTGAATATTTAATTAAAGTTTTCTGTTTATAGATAACTATTTTAGTTAAAGCGTGTTTCTGTTTAATCTAAATCTAATGGAAGTTTTAGGCACGATATCGTTGACGCAAGAATTTGACAACTACATCTAAAATATCACGTCTTTTTCGTAGAACAGACAAGAAAGATAGTAAGATATTCATCTTTTGATATGCCATGTACGTCAGAGTCAGCGTGCCGGTCATCATTTATCTTATATACACACTACCGACCCACACGCGGCTTCGCCCGCATACACCGCCTATAGTTATTTTATTATGCTGCATTTGCCATAAGATTGATTATATAATTTGTTTCAATCGTTCAATCGTTTTTCATAATTTTGGGAACGTACAAGCACTATGTCGTTGTTTCCAGGATAAAATCGGCAGCCTTAATGGTTAAAGCTACAACGAAACCATGTATGACGGAAATATTCTACATAAAATTATAAAAAAAATATCCCAAAACAGCATATGTCTATCTTTTATGGTTGACTCACAAAATCATATTAGAAGTCATTATAGTTGTCAATCAATTCTGCTTATTAAATCAATAATCATGTATTTTAAGCGGGCGAAGCCGTAGGCGGGCCGCTAGTAAAGCATAAAAGCAAACAAATCCGACCAGTAGATCCAGATACCTTAGCGTTTAAACAAACAAACAAATAAACAAACTCTTCCGCTTTATTATATTGGTATAGATTAGTATAGATTATTTACTTGACTTTTGAAAGATCGGGCGGACAAATGATAAATATTTCATTTGTATTCGTATCGTACTATTTTTGATTTCTTAGCTAAAATTGTCAAATAAAAGGGTAACACAGTGTTAAGACTTCAATTTCACCACTTTTTGACGAAGTTTTGGATATATTGCAGTTGAACTCAATGCCTGGTTCTTGCCTTGTTGAAGCAAAGAAATGAAAATATTAATAAATAATTATTCGTTTTCTCGAGTGGTAGTCGGACCCACAACCGTGGCGTTACAGTCACACTCTGTGCCCCTGCGCCATGAGGGCTTTAATTTAAATTAAATATCTAATCTAATTTCCACACTTCATTGATATCCAACGTAATAGCTGATAACTTCAAGTATAGATGTCACCATCGCAAATGTGAAAGAGAGGGCAACTTGGCTTTTCTTTTCTTAGGGAAGAGCACTTAGAGCGAAGACCGATTTAAGAAATCAGGTTACTGTTTCCGGTGATACATTTGCCACGTGTTACAGTGGCTAAGATTTGATAAAAATGACATTTTAGTTGGTTAGCTTTATTTTATTTTATATATTCTGTGTAGTTATTTGAAATCCATTCGAAAGAGTCTTAATATTAATATATTGAAATATTTTTTTTATCTGTTAATGTTTTACTTTTATTATGTGTAATTTTTGATAGTTCCAATAAAGACTTATTAGAGACATCCCTTGACATTTACGTTCCATTAAATTCAGTGGAAAATGTGGGACGGAAGTGCCTGAATAGGAAAGGAGCGTCTTAGCACTAGGTGCCTAGGTTCCCCTCTGCCTACTCACCTATTTGTCGTATACAGTGTGAAGCACCTTACTATTTTAAATACTCTGACGCTGCTGTGATACTAGGATATATTTGAATGTGATATTCGTCGTTTTAAGGCGTGGGAGTGTTTTCGCTTAGTTCCGCTGCGTTACACAGTTAAAATTAGGGAACAAAAGGTTGTGGCACTACGTCTGTCTTGTTGTTTCTTTTTAAATTTTACTTAACATTATTCAGATAAAATATTTAAAGCATATTTTATATTTTTACTATTGTTTCAGCTTCACGCTGTATCCCGCACACAGCAGGATAGGCAGAGGGAACCTAGTGTTAAGTCACTCTGTTCTCCACTTTCTGTCGAATTATGGTGGCGTTGCGTGTTGAGTGGCAGAACTCAACACCGCGCTTTACCTCAACACCAGAGCGAAGAAATGGAAATATAAATTTAAGTAAATATTTCATCTCCTCGAGTGGGGATCGAACCCACAACCAGTCGGTTTTACAGTGCCCCTGCGCCACGACCGGCCGTAACACAGTTAAAATTAGGGAACGGAGGGATGTGACACTACGTCCGCCTAGTTATCTCTTAGAAAAAAAATTGCGTAACATTATTCAGATAAAATATTTAAAGCATATTTTATAATTTTACAATTGTTTCATTAAGTTTAATATAGTTAGTTCTATATATGCATATTCTATAATTTATTATAGCGTAATGAATATATGTTACGATATTAGTGGCAATATCAGAAGCCAAAACATACTGCGACTAATGGCCCTTGAAGGGTACTTAAGGTGAAGATGACCAATAGAGTGGCCTGAAATATAATACCCACACTGTGGTACTAAAGTAAATTACTATAGAGTAGTCCTTCACTTAACACATTTGGCGTATGAATAAGGCATTTTATGAACTAACAGTCCAGGCCAGTCGTGGCGCAAGTAAACGCGAGGCTGCGGGTTCGATTCCTACTAGAAGAATTTAAATATTAAATCTTTTCATTTCTTCTTCCGGTAACGAGGTCAAACGCGGCGTTGAGTTCTTTCACTCAACATAGAATGCCTCCAGAATTCAGCGAAAAGCAAGCGGAGTGTCTTAATACTGGGCTCATTCCTCGTACACTGCTATATGTGGGACACCTAATATAATTGTAATCGATATTATGTAGATGACATATAATATAATTGTAATCGATTGCTGTCTGTATATGAGAATTATATGACAAATCTGTTATTGAGCGCATTTAATTGTGCAATAGAACTCAAAACAATGATTTATTATATTATTTTATCTGTTTGTCGGCTTGTCTGTGCGTTTGTTCACGCTAATATCAGAGTCAGCTTAACCGATTGTACAGTTTTCACCATTGCATTAAGGCAAACTTTCCTTAACATTTAGTTTGGTTTTATTTCAATCGGTTCATAAATAAAAATTCTTTATGACGTTAAAGTACTTGGTTCTACAAATTACTACTTTATTATAGAGATATTGCTTTGTATTCTAAAGTGACAATGTTATAAAAACACGAAAGTAATTCACATTAATATAAAAAGGGTGTAGTTCAATATATAAAGAGTAGATTTTTATATATTTTATAAGAACTCCGTAATTGGCACGTTAAATAAATAAATAAATCAAATAAATCAGCTTCACGCTGTATCCCGCACACAGCAGGGTAGGCAGAGGGAACCTCGTGTTAAGACACTCCCGTTCCCCACTTTCTGCCGAATTCTGGAGGCATTGCGTGTTAAGTGGCAGAACTCAACGCCGCGCTTAACCTCGACACCAGAGCAAAGAAATGGAAATATAAATTTAAGTAAATATTTCATCTCCTCGAGTGGGGATCGAACCCACAACCAGTCGGTTTTACAGTCACACCTCGTGCCGCTGCGCCACGACCGGCCTCCGGCCTCGTTAAAAATAGATATAAACGTACATTTTCATATAATTAAGATCACATACTATCAATTACCTCCAAATGTATCAAATTTAATTGATTCAATTCAAATTAAGACATCACTTTACATCAATAGACTAGAACTCTCTGTATGGGAGCTCACAAGCATTAAGGCAGAGAGCTAGTAAATCACATTATATCCCAAACTATTAGGGTGTCCTCGTCCGCACGCTCAAGTATATTACAGGCTATTTATCGTACTGAGATCTTTCACTCATCAAGTCGATGTCATCAAGGAAATGATGGACGACAAAATTACCCAGTTATGTGATTACAGCCACTCACGTACACTAAACCCGTAATGAAGATGCTCTTAATTGAAAAAACGGGTTCTTTAAGAAAATATTCTTTGATAATATTTTAAAGTTAATAAATCAGCTTCACGCTGTATCCCGCACACAGCAGGGTAGGCAGAGGGAACCTAGTGTTAAGATACACCGTTCCCTATTTTCCGCCGAGTTCTGGAGGCATTGCATGTTAAGTGGCGGAACTCAACGCCGCGAGTTAAAGTTCTTCTAAACATATTTCTGGTTAAAAATTAGTTGGAGCCAGAAAATTTGATATATATTATGATGTTTATATGATGCATTTGGAGATACTATAAAATTAATAACCTTCGAAATAAAATCAAATTATTTTACTGGAAACGCATTTTCTTCACTATAATATCTCAAATTTTGTACGTAATTTAAATATATTTATATAAACATGTTTTTTTTTTTTCAATACAAAAAAAAACAAAAATATAACCATACTCTAATACACTTTGCAGCGTAATAGTAAACTCTACAGTTTAATATAGACGAGATCCATTTACAATAACTTAACTATATTTTTATTTATTTACAATGAATCAAAACTAACTTTTTTATTCAACACATTTCATGAAATACTATTTTCAAAGCAATAGTACTAGCGAATTTGTTTGTATAAAATACTGAATACCGGATTTTTAGAAGTGTATATATTTTTGTTTAAAGTAAAAAAGTGATGTAGCGCGTCATACAATAAAAGCATTTTTTAATCGGTAAAAACATATGAACTAATATGTATAACATTATAAAATACTGTACTTAATAGAATAGTCAGCCAGCAGGGGCACAAAGTGTGACCGTAAAACCGACTGGTTGTGGGTTCGATCCCCACTCGAGGAAATTAAATATTTATTTACGTATATATTTCCATTTCTTCGCTCTGGAGCCGAGTCAAAGTGCGGGATTGAGTTACTCTACGCAATGCCTCAAGAACTCGGCGGAAGGTGGGGAACGGAGTGTCTTAACCCAGTGTTAAGACACTCCGTTCCCCACCTTACCTACCTCCCGTTGTACACAGCACACAGAAAGGTAGGCAGTTCCCTCTGCCTATCCTGCTGTCTGCGAGATACAGCGTAAACCTAAAAAAAAATAGAATATAAAAACATATAAATTGACCTACAATACAATAATGCAATTCAAAACTCAAGATTTGCTTTATCCAATAAAGTATATCATTTTATTAATTCTAATAAAACAACATAAAATCCACCGATAGAGTTCATTTCGTTTCTTTAAAACGGCCTGAAGTCATAAAAACGACAATTATTGTAGCAATTTGTGAATGCAGTGGTGATTGTTATTCGGCTAACACTGCACAGGGTTGCCTAGTTCGTAGGTATTAAAGCAGTAAACTTTCATTATGATCTCGACTAAATTTCGTATACCAATATTTTATAACGTTCTATTTAATTAAGAGGAAACAACTAAACATCAATTATTAATTGGCTATTTTATTACTAAAGATAGTCTAATTCTGATTCTAGTAGTGGCGCAGGAGCACAAAGTGTGACTGTAAAATCGATTGGTTGTGGGTTTGATCCCCACTCGAGGAGATGAAATATTTATTTACATTTATATTTTCATTTCTTCGCTCTGGTGTCGAGGCAAAGCGTGGCGTTGAATTCCGCCACTCGACACGCAATGCCTTCAGAATTCGGCATAAAGTGGGGAACGGAGTGTCTTAACACTAGGTTTCCTCTCTCTTCCTCCCCTTTCCTGCTGTGTGCGGGATACAGATATATATCTATTTAAAGTATCAATCCTCTCATACAGGACTTTTCATTACAATTGAATATTAATTGATGTCCATGGTAAGAGCATCGGGTAAATCTTTCATATCTTTATTTTAGTACGCATTAAGAGAAAAATTGAAATCTGACACAATCAAATTACGTCGATTACTCGCAAGTGAATATTATATAATTATAATTAAAATTATTTATTAAGTCAAATACATAATTTATGTTCCTAATTCATTTAAAAATTATTTAAAAGAATAATGTTTAATATTTTTTTTCTAACACAAATATTAAAAAAAACAAATAGCGGGTTTTGTCAGGACTAGTTAAAATACCGACGTATATAATAAAAAGACAATGTAATTGGATAGTAAATTTTGATTGTGAGTTGTGAGTTGATAGTTGATGTAGGCAGAGGGACCTTGTGTTAAGATGTCCGTTCCCATTTAGACATTTCGTGTTAAGTCGACGCTGCTGCTTTATTACTTCAATCCTTATATTTAAATATATTTTAAACATCTCATATTAAAATAAATGGAATAAAATTTAATTTATGAGTAATAGAAAAAATAAGATAAGTCATTTGTTTTTATATCATTTTCAAAAAATGTTTACGATTATATAATTTTTCCATGTTTAAGTCCAGAAGATGTAAATTTTATATTTTTGACTAATAAAACTATATTATTTTTAATATTTATTATTATTTATATCATTATATTATGTTTTTATATGAAAATAATGCACTTTTGTTAAACATTATCTAAAATTTTACTTCCTTAACAATTTTATAACAACAGATTTCCGTAAAAATCTAAGTTAGAGATTCAATTTCCTCTGTTTATACTTGTCGAGGCTTTAACAAATCACTGTCGTAATTCTTGAACAAATCCGAGGTCAACCTATTGTGACTTCAAAGAGGCGGCGACTTAATTAATTACTCAAACGTTTGAATTCGAAGTTTCATCAAACACCACAGCATATAAAACCAAATTGACTTTTAGATTACTTAGTAATTCTAATTAAAATTTAGAAATTCAATATTTAGAACAATAATAAATTGTTAGGGTTTTTTTTATTATATTTATAAAGTCAGTATTATCATCCGCCTGACCCATTATTTATTTCAAATCTAATCGTGTGATTTTTTTTTTATAATAATTTGCGTTAACACATATAGTTACTTAAACAGTCAATATGCATTTAGATAATTTTTAATTAGGTTGTAGTGAGAGGAGCGCGGACAGTTGCGAGCGCTACTGCCCATTTCAAAAGGGCCCCTTAAATCTACACTTGGTTGCACTCCAACCTGTACCACGATGGATTCTTCACCCATACGGTGAATCTATGGAGTGCAAAGTAATTTATTTTCTTTACCCGTCTGTTATTTGTTGGAGATGTTGGGTAATAGAACCTAACGACGCAATTCTTCCTAAGCAGGATTATCGTTCATTTTAAAATAATATTCTAAATGAGATTATCTCCAACCAGCATCTAGACACGTCCTTACTAAGTTTTAACAACATCATAATGATGCCTAAGAACATTTGCTCGATAAAATAAAGTTAAAATTATTTGAAATGCTTACATGTTTCTATTTATAAAAGATAATCAAAATGAGATAAACAGCATGTGCATCTGATTAAAACGAGATAGCTCCAGTACAAAAAAAATAACCTATATACGCTGTATGACGCATAAAATTTAAGTAGAGAGAATGTGGAAACCAGTTAAGAAAATCTGTATTGCTTAGGAAGCATCCGTTCCCCAGTATCCGCCGATTTCTTAACATATTGGGTGCCTCGCTACTAGAACAAGGAAATGATATTAATATAATTAATATCTCGAGTGGATATCGGTCCCACAACGCGACAAGCGTTTACTACGGCCACGACTATCCTCAAAAAACATTTTTTTTTCAGCTTCACGCTGTATCCCGCACACAGCAGGGTAGACAGAGGGAACCTAGTGTTAAGACACTCCGTTCCCCACTTTCAGCCGAATTTTGGAGGCATTGCGTGTTGAGTGGCAGAACTCAACGCCGTGCTTAACCTCGACTCCAGAGCGAAGAAAATGGAAATATAAATTTACGTAAATACTTCATCTTCTCAAGTGGGGATCGCACCCACAACCAGTCGGTTTTACAGTCACACCTCGTGCCGCTGCGCCACGCTGGCCTCACTGGCCTTAGTATTTAATTCTTCTAATACATTAAAAATATTTAACCACCAAATTCAATTCATGATTTCAATACAATTTTAGATGGCAAATAAAAAAATAACTGATACCGTCAAAACTGCAGGTAGCTTTCAGATATTGAAACATGTCGATGGATGTCGCAACAACGTGTGATAGATATCTTTGCTGGCCGATAGTACATTGTACGTCCACCCTGTCATACTCCATACCGTTTTCAATTTCCGTTAGTACTACGCGAGAGACGAGCAAATGTATATCATTGATTAAAATAAAAATGCGTGAAAAACCATTTTCGTTTTTCACGCTGCATCTGTCAGCGCTGTCAGTCTATAAGCTGGTCGGTGTGTTGTGTTATATAAGGTTTTATGGCGGTCCAAAAAAAGAGTTTTGATAATGTTATTATTTTATGAAGATATTATGTTTTTATTATTTTGTTTTATATTAATGTCAATATACTTAATTAATTGTATAAGTTAATTGTTTACTTTTTTATTACTTTAGAGTAGCTCACTTATTGGTAATCCGTCGATCATATATCTATCACATTCTTCATAAATATAAATATTTCCTAAGAACAATTTTAACCAAAATCATTATAAATATTATAATTAACTTAACATATTAATTACATGTTGATTAACAGTTTCTTTTACTGCTTTTTTTTTGATAATTTAATGTTACACTCCGTTCTCAGGCATTGCGTGTTAAGTGGCAAAACTCGACGCCGCACAAAACCAAAGAAATAGAAATATTAATAAATAATAATCCACTCCTCCGTATGGGAGATGAACCCACAACCGTCACTATAACAACGCTGTCTGTATTTTACGTTAATAATCTATTGAGGCCAGTTGTAGCGCAGCGGCACGAAGTGTGACTGTAAAACCGACTGGTTGTGGGTCCGATCCCCACTCGAGGAGATGAAATATTTAGTTTTATTTATACAATATTTCCATTTCTTCGCTCTGGTGTCGAGGCTGAGCGCAGCGTTGAGTTCTGCCACTCAACACGTAACGCCTCCAGAATTCGGAAAGTGGGGAACGGAGTGTCTTAACACTAGGTTCCCTCTGCCTATCCTGCTGTGTGCGGGATACAGCGTGAAGCTGATTAGTAAATATACCTCGCATCTTTGGTTCATTCATTAAAACACAGTTATAACGCGTTATAAATTATATTTCATTGGCCCCTTCTTCTTATGTATACCTTCGTTAAGACGATTTAAGGTCTTCATTTACTTCACAAAGTGAAATTAAAGAGCCTGTTAAAAGCTTGACATGACAAAGTGCTCTTATAACTTTAAAGTCCATAAGCCCTGCGTGCAGTAATTTTGTTAATTACTTACGCCCGTGTGAAAGTAATTTGATGCATACCGCTCTCAAGTCTGAGATGGCTCTTAAGATGCCGTTTTCATTAAATATATATCTATGAATGAAAATGGCATCTCAAGATCAATCTCAGAATTGAGATCTATTTATAAATCCTTATCTTCATAATACATATCTTTTTGCTTTTTAGGGAGTAATGGGAAGATTACAATTATATAAGCTCACAGTTTATAACTCCAAAGTTAGTTAGTGGCAATATTTGATGATTCTTTGGCAAAACATGACATTAGGTTTCTATTTTAAAATATAATTATTATTTATTGAATGCCACTAAAAAAATATTAAATGCACAAAGTGCTACACAAAGTTTAAAATGTATAAAAATATAAGTTCTTTTTTGTCCAAATAAATTATAATGTAATTCTCAAGGTATGAAAACGTATACGATATATGAGAACCCATAATATCAAAAATTATTGAGATCGTAAATAAAATTGTAATTAGACACGCTTTTAGGAAAGTTAACATATTCACCGTAGCTAATGAAACTGAAACGTTAAAATAAATTACAACTCGATTTTTTTTGATTACAAATAATTTATGCTGTAATTAACACCTAATTAAAATATTTCAAAATTTTTAATATACCACTTATCTTCTACATCTATACATATAATAAGACGGTGATCTGTACGTGGAAAATATATGAGAAAAAATATTATTGGCTGTACTTATGAATGTAATAGGACAAAAAAAATGTCTGTGCGTTTGTGAACACTAATCTTAGAAATCTTAGAATCTTCTTTTCTGTATAGTATTCTGTATTGAATTTTCCTTAACATTTAGTATCAAATAAGTTATATTGTGGTACAAGTGTGTGTTTGAAACGCGACGGCTGTGGGTACAAACGTAAAATCTAAATCACAGTACTGTTGTACAATTAGATTTGAAACAAATAATAATCATAAATTAAATGTATTAAAATAAGGCGGCCAGTCATGGTGCAGGGGCACAAGTATGCAACTGGAAACGCGATAGGTTGTGGGTTCGATTCTCACTCGAGAAAATGAAATGTTTAATATTTTAATTGCTTTGATGTCGAGGCAAAGAGCGACGTTGCGCTCCGCTACTGAACACGCAAAGGCTGCGCAATTTAGTAAAAGCGGAGGAATAGAGTGTTTTAATATTAGGCTCCCTCTGCCTACCCTGCTACATGCGGGATATAGCGTGAAGCAGAAAAAAAATAATGCATTACTTTTTATACATTTGCTCCTACATTGCCATTTTTAAGTAAAAGCCTCTGAAACTTTTGTTGTAAATTGCACAAAGACTGCAACTTAATACTCTTTAGCGAGACTAACTATGATAAAGACTTAGGCTCTAGATTTAGATCCTTTACCCGTGTCTTATCACGTCTGACCTTAATCTTAAAAGAAATTTGTTATATAGGATTATTTTAATATTACTGTTGGTGATATTTTCCTCTCAGACGTATAAATCTTTCCTATATAAGCAAAAATGATATGCAATGCATACATACATACATATATAACTAATGGTACGAATAGATTACAACAGAAATTTTGACATAAATGTCAGACATTAATGTACCTACTGATTAAACTTGTACGATTTTTTGTATCTGAGTAGTGTCTATTCTTAAGTGTACGTAAATAGTGTACGAGCAGAACACACGTAAACTGGTACTATTTACATTTTTTGTGCGCTGTATAGTGTATTGAAAATGTCAAATATGTTCGAAGATTGTTCAACTACACCAGAGGAGGAGGAGGTTGGACACAAAGGTTTCACGCAGCGGCTGATGCATATACTGAGTGTATAGTGTCGTTTTCTAATCGTACTAATATTATTATGTTAAAGTTTAAAAGTTCCAATTTCTAAGTACGTCATAAAGTTAAGAAAACCACTTAAATTACACCTTAAGTCAGTTCGGTTGAAAGCTCGATCAACAAGTTTCAAAAGTTTGTTCGGCTTCCTGCCTATTTTCATGAGCGTCATTTGAGCGTATGTGGATGGATAAATTAAGTTTTAAATAATTTTACACATAGTTACTTGAATTGTACCTAATAATAGCGTTATATTTAGGACTAGTAAATTTTAATGTCGTAAGTAAGTCCTAGCAATAAAAACAAAAACTGGTTTAGTCCCGTAACGGCCATAGCTTTTTCCTTCAAAAGTATTTATTTCAAAAGATTTCCAAAGATAATCTTATATCTTACAATGTTCGTTTCAACTCAAATTCGAGAATTTGATTGTGCATACATTGCGAAATTTAACGCCACCCTTCGTTCTACCAGTATGAGACCCATATAGAATTTAAAAACACAATAGAAATCCATCCATAATTATGCTTGCATACGCTACTCTACTGAGCCCTTATGGTCTACAACCTATTGATTATAGCTGAAACTCCTATATTTATAATATTGTTAGAAAAAATACTTTTGGATATTAAAGCGTCTTTATAGAGTGCATATTGTAGGATTAAGCGTAGATTAAAAGTAAATTATATACTATATTATTGTTCATATGATTTGTACTAGAGAGAAATATTTACTTAAATTTATATTTCCATTTCTTCGCTCTGGTTTCGAGGTAAAGCGCGGCGTTGAGTTCTGCCACTCAACACGCAATGCCCCCAGAATTCGGCAGAAAGTGGGGAACGGAGTGTCTTAACACTAGGTTCCCTCTGCCTACCCTGCTGTATGCGGGATACGGCGTGAAGCTGATTAAGCTGATTAATTTGTATTAGTTTTAATATGAGTTAACATAACAATACACAAAAATCAATATATTTAAATAAGAATGTAAAAAATAAACAGCAAATAAATAGGTTTTATTTCGAACTCAGATAGGAGACAGTTCGTCAGTTTGAAATGAGTGTTCAATTTGTCATACGAAATGTACTTTACGTGCTCGATAAAGTTTACGGCACCAATCAAGCGTTGTATCAGACTGGTTTTCTTTTAAGCTTGTATACTAACATTTTTGTATTGACTTCGCAGTTTTTATATTATAAATTTTATTTATTTAATAGTAAAACATAATTTTTATTTTATTATATTATATAATTTTTGTTTAGTTTCACGCGATAACCCGCACATAGCAGGGTAAGCAGAAGCAATCTGGGAACTTAGTGTAAAGACCCTTCGTTGCTATTAAAGCACTTCCATTCACCATTTTCCGCCAAATTCAGAAAGTTGAACGGCAGAAGACAACACCGCTTTGCATCGTTAACAGAATACAGAAATGAAAATATTAAATATTTCATCGCCGCGATTTGGAATCGAAACCACAACCATCACGTTTACAGCCACAATCTTGCGCTACAACGACCTTAAATTATATTTTTAATTCAAAAAACGTTGTGCAGCACCTAAAAAGGAGAACGTAGTGAATATTAGTTTTAATCTAAACGCTTTATCATTCAAGTTACAATCACAAGCGGGTGATTGAGTTTCATATGCATTAGATAAAACAATCAACATAAAAAATATTTTGCTTAAAATATAAAATAATTTTGGTAAGAACAAGAAATATTTATTTCAATAATATTTCAAGATAACTCGTATTAACCAACAAAAAACAAGACAAAAAAAGGCAGAATGGAGTCATATCTATTGTGGAAGTGGAAGAAATCTCGTTTCGTTTTCGAGTTTGTGTACTCCGTGTCGTATTCGACTCGTTTCCTAAAATTCAATTTTGGGAATTTGTTTCCTCCCGTCGAACGCTGCGCTGAATACTGATTTCGTACTGGTTTCCAGTAATAAGACTATTTTAACCCACTTTAAAAATAAAATTAAATAAATATAAAATTAATTAATTTATATAGATTTTTTTTCTATCTCAATAAATGGAACAGGCTTAATGTTGTATGGGTATGATGATGAATGATGCCTGTGGATTCAAATACAGGTACAAAATATATAGGTTTTATATATATAAATAAATATATAGGTTTTATATATATAATTGACAGCATATTGTAATATTTTTTATCATATTACGATTTATGGAAACGAAAATTAGTTTCAGTGTTCTAAAATAGAAGTAGATCGATTTTATTACACGATACAAATATCTTACTTTAATTTTTAAAAAGAAATCAGTTTTATGCTGTATCCCACACACAGCAGGGTAGGCAGAGGGGAGCTAGTGTTAAGACACTCCGTTCCCTACTTTCCGCCGAAATCTGGAGGCATTGCGTGTTGTGTGGCAGAATTCAGCGCCGCGCTTTGCCTTGACACCAGAGCGAAGAAATGAAAAAGGAAATGTAAATAAATACTTCCTCGAGTGGGGATCGAACCCACAACCAGTCGATTCATAGTTTCAGAGTCGAACGAGAGATTACAGTCACACATTGTGCCTCTGCGCCACGACTGGCCTTTTCTTTAAAATATATGAACTATTCTCGAATACACAATCATGTCATCGATTTTAGAACTTAGAGTGTTCCAGATATAACTCAACCAACTGTCTTACCTCGTGAATAAAGGCTAATTAATTACCAGCTTATAACCGGCTTTAAACCTAACGACAAGTCATTTGCAGTACATTACTACCGTGTCGCAATATTATAGTTATCCTTAGCTTTGCCGTAATGGATGGTCAGCACTGACCATCTGAGACTAGTATATTATGTGCTTAATTAATCGCCGTTTAGTGGCAAGAATTTGATGCGATAATTGTATTGTAGTTTAGTTCGTTAGATTAGATGTCTGTGACTGTTTGTCTATTTAGTGTAGAATAATTGGAACTAATTGGTAAGGGATGGAAAGCGTTGTGCTATCCAGTAGTGGATCTGTTTAGTTAAAAAGCACAGTCGAATTGAGAACCTCATTCCTTTATAGATGTCAATTAAAATTGAACCCATTCTGACTTAAAGAAATTATGATAAAAATGCATAACATTTAGATTTGCCAGCAAAGTCAAATCGATAACATTATATATTTTTAAATAATTATATTTAATTAGTAATTAATTCGATATTCAAAAATATATTTTCGCAAAAACAACTTTTTCTTTTTTAGAAAACCTTGTCCAAATCAGTGAAATTTAAGTGATTATATTTTTATGTACCTATAAAAGAAGGGTCGCTCCGGTATGGGCATAACGGTATAAAATTATTTTATTATAATATTTTATTAATATTATGATTGTAATTAGAAATTATAAGGTGGATTATATGAACAAAGTAATTATTAAATTTATCTTGATAATTAATGCTGAGTTAATAAGGATGTAAATATCGTATATAATACTATTGAAATTGGTATTAATCTTTTTAACATATGTATGTAACATCAGAATATATTCAACATTGCACAGTATATAAAAAATACTTTAAATAAAGAAGCCGTAGTGGGAAGGATTAATCTTAAATATTTTCTAGGCCTTGTTCTAGTAACAACACAAAACGCGGCGTTGAGCTCTGTCTCTTTAACACACAATGTCGCGAAAATCCGATGGAAAGTGACGATCTTAACATTACTTTTGGTCTGCCTACCCTACATGAAGGATAAAGAAATAAACGGTAACCAAATTTAATGGATTAGCAATTTTGCTTTATAAAACGAAAATAAATATTAAATACATATTTAATATTAGTAAACAAAGAAATCGAGAATCTCTGATAGAAAATTACTAGTCCTCCTGCAAATGTAAAGCCCAAGGATTTAATCGACTATCTACACTAGTATATTCTTCTATATTAATTTGTTCTTCAAATTATGAAGTGAGTATAGTCCTGGTGTATGGGACAAAGTGTGACTGTAAACACGATTGGTTGTGGGTTCGATACCCACTCGAGGAAACCAAATATTTATTTAAATGTATATTTCTATTTCTTCGCTCTGGAGTAGAGGTAAAGTGCGGCGTTGAGTTCCGCAACTTAACAGATCACGCTATCCCTCCAGAAATCGGCGGCATGTGGGGAACGGAGTGTCTTTCTTCAGTTGCACTAGATTCCCTCTGAATGCCTGTGCTGCCTTCGTATACACACGAAATATAAATATGAAGCTGATTTATTTATTTGATTTTATCTTATATTTAATATTTAAAAAAAATAAAATTTTATATGATATGAATCATAATATTATAAGATATTTTCATACTTGCTAAGGTAATGTACGATTATTATAAACACGTAAACATACTATCTAATCTAAGTAGGTATTTACACAAACTCATATCGTACCGATCGACCGTATTTTACAATTATCGTGGAAACAGCAAGTTTTATTGAAAAGTCCGGAAACCCTTCTTAAAAGGGTCCCATTGATGACTTTGTGTGAAACCGTAATTATAAAATAGATGGATTGGTACAAAATATATAATATATTTTTTTAGGCCTATCCTTAATTGCTTTCCAAAGTATAATAAACGAGGTATTTTTTTGCTTCAGGCAGAAGGAATCTAATGCTAAGACTTTCCGCCGAATTTTTCAAGGCATTGCGTTTTAAGTGGCGGAACTCAACGCTGGGCTTTTGTCTTAATGCCGGAACAAATAAATGAAAATAATAATAAATACTAATTAATTATCTCGATTGTAAATCGAACCTACAACCTGTACCACGACCGTTACAGTCGCACCCTTGTGCCTCTGGGCCACGGCGGCCTCAAATATTACAACATATAATACTAAGAAAAACAAAATTTAAATCAGCTTCACATTGTATCCCGCACACAGCAGGGTAGGCAGAGGGAACCTAGTGTTAAGACACTCCGTTCCCCACTTTCTACCGAATTCTGGAGGCATTGCGTGTTGAGTGGCAGAACTCAACGCCGCGCTTTACCTCGACACCAGAGCGAAGAAATGGAAATATAAATTTAAGTAAATATTTCATCTCCTCGAGTGGGGATCGAACCCACAACCTGTCGGTTTTACAGTCACACCTCGTGCCGCTGCGCCACAACTGGCCTTAACATATAATATTTATTACAAAAATTGCGTAATAAAATGATATTATCTTAATAATCTTCTCAGCATCCGTGATTAACTTGGCGTCGGCGTAACGGGCAGCGGGAGGGAAACTTTCGGTGGCGAGATAAGGCTCGCCATAAACACTCACGTACACAACGTAGTGTCAAATTGTAGTCGTAAACTTTATCAGACGAGGGATTTTCGCTGCAATAAAATAAGATAAATTAATATTTAGTACTTGAGTATTAAAGATTAAGTATTTAGGCCAGTCGTGTCAGAGGGGCAGAGAGTGTGACTGTAAATGCAACAGATTGTGGGTTCGATTCCCACTAGAGGAAATTAAATATTTAATATTTTCTACGCTCTGGTGTCGAGGCAAAGTCGCGTTGAGTTCCAGCACTTAACACGCAATGTCTCCAGAATTCGGTGGAAAGTAGGGAGCGTTGCGTCTTGACTAGGTTCCCTCTGCCTTCCCCGCCGTGTGCGGGATACAGCGCTACGCTTAAAAAAAAGAAAAGTAATATTTGCTATTTACACAAGCTATAAAATCAAGCAGCCCTCTCGTGTCATACTGATGATACGTCATACAGTGCGTTACGTCGTCGAATTTACATGCAACATCCATCGCAATTCATTCCGCACCATGGAACCTGTGACAAATTGTAATTTATACCGAAGCCGCACTGGGATATCTGGAATACAACACCAGAAGTATATACAATATTCAGATATTTGTTTTTGTAATTATGCAAATAAAACAAAGATATGAAAAGATAATTTCTTGAGATTTTTTAATTGTATCCAGAGACGCCTACTCTGCTATATTGTAATTATCGTCGTCTGCTTCTCGCGATGAAAGCTAAAGCAATTTTATTTTTATCGGTTCAGCTGTTCCGGAGATAAGCCCGGACAAACAGAAAGACAGAAAGAATGTAAATAACTGTATCGAGTTGAAAAAAGCCAGTTATAATAGAAATCACAGGCAGACACTTCAATTTTATTTATATGTATAGATGTATAAGTGCAAAATGCTCATTCCACTTAACAATTTTTTTTTAGGCAGCATTTCATTATCTCTCATAGTTTAGCTGGACCCCGATGGCTCTTCATCAGGTGTGGAGCTCATCGAAATCAAATATAGCCTAGATCTTGCCCAGGCTCATTAGCTACATAACAAAAAAAGATTTATTTGAATCCATATTAATTCGAAATTCATACAGCAGTTCAGAAGATGTGGCGTCTTTTGTACAAGACAAACAGACAAATAAAAATAAAATAAAAATTACAAACTTTATAAATATTTTTTTCGTAAAAATATTTAATGTATAGACACCTTTTTTCGTAATAATAAAAGTTTTTTTTATAGTATATCTGATATTCCATTTAAATCCAAAAAACATGTGCATTCAGAAGCGTTCAATTTGCATTCGGCGCAATTTTTATCAACTTCTATATGATAAAAATGCTTTTAGTATAATAAAAAGAAATATTGAGCTGCTAGTAGGTTGGGGCCAGTCGTGGCGCAACGTATGGTACGTACGGTAAACGCGACAGGTTTTGGGTTCAATTACCACTGGAAAATAAAAAATAAATAATATATTTAATGTTTTAATTTCTTCGCTCTAGTGTCGAGGCAAGCGCGACGTTGAGTTCCGCCACTCAACACGCAATGCCTCCAGAATTCGGCGAAAAATGCGCGGAATGTCTTAACACTTGGCTCCCCCCTGCCACAGCAGGGTGCTGTGTGCGGGGGACACTGACGCTAAAAAAAAAAAGAAACATCTAGAAGATGAATACATTATCCAAAGAATTTGTTGTAAGCATATAATAAAATGTGGCAACAAGACGTGCCTATAAAATGTTAAGGATATGATTTTATTTGAACTGTTAAAGTTAAGTTCAAATATTGAAAGTACTTCAAGACTGCTTAAAGTTTTATACAAGGGCGTATTGTAACATTTCCGACATGAACACTCTTTTATATTACTATATTTTGAAACTTTTCCAATAAAATCACAGATTGGAGTTGTAACAAACAACAAATTTACTACTATTTGTGGGTTTAGAATATAATAGATTTATAATATATATAATATAATAAAAAAATTGAACAGCTTTATTTTGAGCATAAATCTTGCTGAAAACTTGCTTTCAATAGAGTCACCGAAACAAAATAAAATAATAATATATTCAATACTATTAGTTTTCTGAAAAATAATAAAACAATTTTTAAAAGTTACTTTAAAAGTGTCAATACAAATTTAATGCAGTATTTAATGCATTAAATTTGTACTTATTTAGAAAACGTATAAAAAATTGAACGTAGCGGGGAACCCGCGCCTCCTGGAAACCGACCAGGCGCTCTGACCACTAAGCCATAGGGTTCTCATCAAGCTACGTCGAAGTTTTTTTTACACTTGTTACAACTTATCTACTATTAAATAACATTTTCTTATTATAGGTATTAATTGTATGTAAACAATAATGTAATTAACATATTTGATAAGGAAATTAGATATAATAATAAAGTAAAAAAGGGTACGGTATCAAGTGTCTGTAGTGCTAAATAATAATAATATAAAAAACACTTATTTACTTTCCTACAACTTGCCTAAGTGTGGAATAACACTTTAAAAATGTATAAAAGATTAAATTTGTGTTGCGTATTTCAAATAACGACAACAAACATAAACATAATTGAGAAAGAAGTATCCATTAAAAAAATGAAAACAAAAAAAACCCAACACTTCTACCCCTTACATACATTTGATGGCTATTTCTACTTTCAACCATAAAAAAGGAACTGCTACAGAGAGGTATCATTTAAAAAGCTCAACCTTCCCACAGATTAATATTTCGTCCGTCCGTCCGTCTGGTAAGTTTCCTTTGAAAAAGTTTAACCAACAATGTACCTGCACATCAATGGAGTGAAATGCTCAAAGCCGCGGATCTTTTATAAGCTCGAGAACAGGCACCGAAGCAATTGAAATGGAGAATTTTATTGTTCCAGACGAAGAAAGCGACAAACTTCCCAACTATAGTATTGTATCTTAAAGATTGAGCGTGCTCATTTGAAATCGTTTCAGAATATGCTGCAAGAAATTTTAATGTAATTTAAATAACATTGATAATAAATAGAAATCTTTGGTTACAAATTATATTGTTTTAATATTCATAAAATGGCTCGTTTGGTCCTGTTGTACTTTTGCTTATTACCTTATTATATATACAGTGATATGAAGTGGTTTAAGTTGTTTTTTCAAAACTAATTAATCTTATTATTGTCTTGATAAATTATTAAAAATTAATTGAAGGCTCATGCTTTCCACTGTCATCAAATACTATAAACCTCTTAATAGGTTGATGTCAGTGGACGAGGCGAAGCAGATATGTAGTATTTGGCGCTCTGTTCTCTTTGATTACCACGATAGGAATACATGGAGTGAAGCTAAGGTAAGTTAAGTTAATTTAAAAGAAAATATTGCGTTTATATACTAAATTGTAAAGAAATATTAGAGCCCTCAACGATCCAAACGTTCAAATAACAATACTTTCCCAATCGTCTCACTGGAGACGTTATTCATAAATACAGATTATTCCTCTATAAACTCTATTCTATCTCATTTTATCATTATTATACAAGAATAAATAATAACTATTAGATACTAACGTTAATCCCGACAATTAGTAACTATTATACGAGTTAAGCCCCAGCAGCGATAATATACAACCGTGTAAGCCAATAGCACTGATAATAAACCTCGTGTGCTCAGTCTGATGGGCTTTAAGAGATTTGTTTCCAGGAGCTCGTATTACCGACCATTATAGGGACTACACCACACAGATGCGACAAGTATTCAAGTAGATGCTAAATCTTATGTATATTTAATGATATAAGTTATTTGTTGAGGCCAATCGTGGTGCAGAGGCACAAGACAGGTTGTGAGTTCGCTTCCCACTCGAGGAAATTAAATAATGAATGTTTTTGTTCTTCGCTCTGGTGTCAGTCAACACTCAACGCCTCCAGAATTCGGCATAAAATAGGAAACGGAGTGTCTTAAGACTAGGTTTCCTCTGCCTACCCTACTATGTGAAGCTGAAAAAAGTCACTAAGTAAATTATAAATCCTTTAAAATAAGATAGAATGCTTCAAAAAATCTCATTATTTTAGATTTAAATCATAATAGCACAAGAAAATGTGATCAGTTCGATAATGATTAATGGCTTGGATAATATTTGTCTTGATGAAATCAGCGATATTTTTTTAATACAGTTCTTTTTTTAGAAATGCTAAAAGTTGTTTTGAGAAAAAAAAATCTGAATTAGTAATAAAAGCCACGGTTAGGAAAAATGTGTCAAGTAGTGTCCAAATTAGACTGCTTTCCGGAAACTAGGTAAAGAAATAGTGTGAATTTTGCTTGAGACGACAGTCGGCACATTAAAAGAATGAGGACGTCGGCGTGTTGCTAAATCCTAAGATGTAGGAAATGCTCTCTTTATCTCACTCTATTCTGTTTTCGAAGACATACCTTCCGTTCGTTTCCGCCCGTCGCACGTCGTACCGGATCTAATAGGTATTTATTTAGAATATATAAGACCCTATTTGTTATTTACAATATAAATAATATAGAAAAAATAATATGTAAGTAAACTAGGCGTGTCAACTTGAAATAAATATGCTTATCTGAAATAAATTGACCTCAATTACGATAAATTTTGTATCGACTTCCACTCGAGAAAAAAAAACAAACACAAATTCTATTGTTTACCCCCAAGCTAAATTTATCGCACGCCAATCTTACCACAACTTGTTTTTATTCGTAATTAGTCCTGATAACTCAAAAGGATTAAGAACACACAGTTTTAATCGGTCAAAACAAAAAAAAGTCTCTATTTCTACACAAAAACAATATAAATATATTTTTAATAAATATATGCAAAGGATCCAAACTTTTACGATGTGGCCAGTCGTGGCGCAGGGCCACAAAGTGTGCCAATTTACTGGTTGTGGGTTCGATCCCTACTCGAGGAGATGAAATGTTTATTTACATTTATATTTTCATTTCTTCACTATAATATCCAGGGGAAACCGCGGCGTTGAATTACGCCACTCAACACGCAATGCCTCCAGAAATTGGTGGAAAGTGGGGAACGGAGTGTCTTACTTACTTACACTAGGTTCCCTCTGCCTACCCTGCTGTGTGGGGATCGCGAAGCTGAAAAAATATATATAAAATCCAAACGATACATCAAAACAATAGTATTGATAAAGACTGATAGGAACAATTGATGGTTGAGAAAATGGCCACAGTGGAGCGTATGTTGGGAGTAGTTGTTTTGTGCTGTGCAGATGCAGATTATCATCAATCACCATCTGCGAATTGCGCAAGGCCTTTTACAGTACACCCTCGCTGTTTGTGTAGCACCGGTCAGGATTAGGCAGCATTACTTGAATCGAATTCTGTGCTGAGCTCTTTGCGGATTTATGTGTTACTCTAGAACGCCTTCAGCTATCTCTGTATAGATTTTGAAAATTATTTTTGTCTAAATCTTAATTTTCATTTTGGTTTGATTGAAAAATATATATAAAATTAAAATATGAGCAATCAGTAATAGCCGTGAATGGTGCGAGTTCATATCTCCTAAAGACATTTTGAAATGTTGTTTGATAATATATAATTATATAATGCCTGTGCGGAATTTGTGGTATTTCAAGTATTTTTTTTTCGGATTAAAAAAATTGAGTACGTATTAGTGATACAAAAAGAGAATCTGATTATGGTTTATGTAAAATATGCGTTAAAGATACACGCTAGGCAGCCATGTTCTTTATTACCTTATATTTATATTTGATACTATAGAATAGAGTGAGTTTTTTTAATAAATGTCAATAATGTCCTTTAGGCATTTCGCTTTGAATGGCGGAATTTAACGCCGCGCTTTGCCTCGTTACCAGAGCGAGGAAAATGAAAATATTAAATAATTCATTCGAGTCGTCCCCTATGATATTCACATTCGTAGCACAATATGTATATTTCCTTTTGATAATCTTAAATCTATATTATAAAGAAATATATTATTTATACAACTTTAAAGATTAAATGTCTGATATGTTTTATGATAAGATCAAGAAAGGTTAAATATAACGACAAGATTAAGATAAAACCAAAGGAAGTAAGAATACCTATACCTATTATTTGAAATATATATTATTATATTTAAAATATCACAAAATAATTGTTCCTAAAAAAATAATGAAAAAATGAAAATAACATTCAAGCTACGTATATATTATACGTATAATTTACTTTACGGCAAGTTCAGCGTTTGTATGGAAAGGAGAGCCAAACTAACCATGGACCCGAGCAGTTCACAGTTCATTCAAGTCTTCTTTAATTACACTTCCTAATTCAGGCCAAAAAAGGCGTGCCCGACTCGAGTAACTGTTTAAGATAGTAAATCTAGCCTAACAATAGAACTTAAAAGCGCAACATGCATGTATGTATGTAAATTTTAGTAGGTCGTCCTTCGTTAACTCGATCTATGTCACAAGGTACCTCCCTTTCTTGGTAACTTTGTACTTTGTGACGTTAATTATTCATAGTCAAACTACAGTATTCTTGTAATTTACTAAAATACTAAGTTTATATTATGTATTTAGTAAGAAGTTGAGAATAAAGGACTAATTATGTAAAACAACTCCACAATACTGAAAATTGTACAATACGATGAAACATTTGTTTCTGATACTGAAATATAATTTACGGAAATATATACAATTGCAAAATCATATTAAAGTATAATAATCTCCCAACGAGAACCTAACCAAAGATTTACTTCGGCCTATCTGGAATTAATTTGATTAATCATGACGTTAATACAAAGAACGCACACTCACAAATCGCGGCGTAGAACGCTGAAATTCATACTGTAGGCTTCTCAGGGAGTGTAGAAGCGAGAATTCCCCGAGTTTTCTAGGGAAACCGGAAAAAACATGGTTTTACGTATTATACTGCACACAAGTGAAATTCATTTTTTTATATATTCCGACTGCAATTAATTTTTTTATATATCGACGACCTGTGGCAATTACAGAATTACTTAATAAAATTATTTTCAATCTATTTTGTTTTATTATTTATCCTACAGCAATACTTATATATGATATACTTTGTATAAAAACTACGATATCTAAAGAGATAATGTAGTG
>JAATLQ010038608.1:38259-84777 GCA_013421005.1 Heliconius erato x Heliconius himera
ATATATATATATATATATATATATATATATATATATATATATATATATATATATATATATATATATATATATATATATATAAAATCAGCTTCACGCTGTATCCCGCACACAGCAGGGTAGGCAGAGGGAACCTAGTGTTAAGACACTCCGTTCCCCACTTTCTGAAGGCATTGCGTGTTGACTGGCAGAACTCAACGCCGCGCTTAACCTCGACACATATATATATATAGTAATGAATACGAACAAGATATAGGAATATTTTTTTATTTTTTTTTTATCTTATCTTATTAAGAATTAAATAAATATATTTAAAATTAATATATTTCAGTCGTTGTATTTATGTAATTTAGATACACGGAGCCATCAAATAATATTCAATATATCTCTTACAATAGTTAAATTGATAAGATAACAAAAGGGATATCTGCTTGTTTAAAGTCTAATATTATTATACCCACGTGTCATAAGCATTACACAGGTTAGTAATACAAAAAATATATGTATATATTCATTCATACATCTTTTTCCAACTTAATGCTGTATCTCCTAGTTTCAAGACTCTCTGATCCCATTAAAACACTTCCGTTCGCCACTTTCCGGTGAATTCTTAAGATATTGCGTGTTAAGTGTCAAACAGTATCTATCTTGGATATGAGTTGTAAAATAAATAAATAATAAAACAATAATATGCATGGCAATACACACAATAAGCATAACTAGTTAATAGTGAATAATAAAATCAACAATTTTTTAATATCGTATAGTAGTTCATGTATGGATTGCCCGAGTGTCGCAACCGTCTACATATGATAGGTGCGTGAATATATATAAAGCGTGAAGTTAAGTTAATTTTAGGATCGATTTTCTATAAAGGCAATATATGTGTAGGGGCGGCACATATTGTGGATCAAAGTGAACTTTGACCAAATATTACAATACTGAATGTTGCTTGGCGTCGCGGAGGCTGACGAACTGAAGTGATGTGCTTATGCGAACTGTTATAGCGACATTAACTATATCTAGATGGGGCACACACAAACGTCCCAGAGGGTCCAAAAAGATAAGAAATTCATGGTGTAAGTGCGGGGTGGTGCACTTGCGCTTCTTCCCTTCACTTCCTTTTATTATAACTAACACGCAGTTGTGCCAAAGAGTTTTGAATTATGACTGATGGCAAATATCTTATTAAAATGATACCTTCTGATGGCATTATATAAAATGCATATGTTGCAAATATAACTTTCTTAACGCTCTTAACTCTGAATCTGTAAAATATATTGAAATACTTACAATCACAACGAAAAAGGGTACTAACAACAAGCCATATCGAGCCAAAGCATTACTCATTAAATAATATTTAAAAAGTTGTTCGGGGCATCAGTTACAAGTGGTATAACTCAATGCCACGCCTTGTTACCAGAGCGACGATATGAAAACATTTATATTTCTTCCAGTAGAAATTGAACCCACAATCATCGCACTTACAGTAAGTAACATGCTTGTGCCCCAGCGCCACGACATATAAATACGAAGACGTATAAATACTTCCTCGAGTGATAATCGAATCCACACCCAACGAGGAGAAATTATGAATAATATTATATCAATATAAATTCAGTCTTTTTTTTAATGAATTTATTCGTCGTGTTATTTGTTTATGTCAGTTTTATAATATTGTTACTCATAAAATAACGCCGCCTATAAATATGTCATTTTTATTATAAGTGATGGTTCTTTGGCCTGATTATATAAAGTAGAACGTTCTAAAAGCTCTACCATATCTGTAAACGGACGGAAAGTCTTCTTTTTTCGCAGAAAAAACCTAGTGGGAAGACACTCCGTTCGCAGCTTCGAGACTTCAGTGAGAATGAAAATGGCGAAACTCAATGCCGCCTTGACTATTCAGAGCAGCATAATAAAATAATTCATTAACGCGAGTGGAGATTAAACTCACAACAGACGCAGAGACTTTATTCTTACTAAACTATTAAAGATGAGAAGGAGATACTTAAAAATATCTGATGATCCGTCGCTTTCACAGTCTGACGGTTGTGGAGTTGATTTCCACTCGGAGGAATGTATTATTTATATCTTTTCCTCGCTCTGATAACTCGACAAAGTGCGACGTTGAGTTCCGCCACAAAACACGCTATGTCTCGAAAATTGAGTCGAAAACGGGAAACTACTTACCCTATGACAAAAAAAACGGTCAGAAAACGGCAGCACGCAATCACAACTCAGGCATGCAAAAATATGCCAATATAATATTATGTTCAATCAAAGTGTAATTTTATGCGTGTATAGTTTTTTGGTACGTAACTATAGTAGGTCCGTCCCTCCATGATTACTTCTTGGAATGTGAAATAATGTAATATATTTTTGTATTAAAACCTACTAAATTTTTATATTTTACCTTTGTAGCCACATTTGGCTGAATAGTTTGAGAGAGATAAATGTCATAACATTTTCTTATTTACCTCCTGCTAATTTCATACTAGGGGATCACGGTAAAAATGTGACATACGAGCATGTAAAAAATAAAAAATTAAATCAGCTTCACGCTGTATCCCGCACACAGCAGGGTAGGCAGAGGGAACCTAGTGTTAAGGATGCTGCGTGGAACTGCGTTCCCCACTTACTGCCGAATTCTGGAGGCATTGCGTGTTGAGTGGCAGAACTCAACGCCGCGCTTAACGTCGACACCAGAGCGAAGAAATGGAAATATAAATTTAAGTAAATATTTCATCTCCTCGAGTGGGGATCGAACCCACAACCAGTCGGTTTTACAGTCACACTTCGTGCCGCTGCGACTGGACCCTACTTATTTATTAAATATAAAAGTTCCTTTAAAAGAATTTTAAGTATGTAACCAACAGATTTGTATTCTCTTACTATTATACTGGCAATTAACGGTTTTTTTTAGTTAAAATACTTCAAGTTGAAATATGAATTCAAATTATTATAATATATGTAAAAAAGTGTATATTAAATTAATACTAAAACTTGAACTAACGCAAATGGTCATCCATTTTTTGCGTACCCAGTTGATTGTAATAAATATTACTAAACTTCTAACATGTTTTAATTTCGATGTTATATTTATTTTGGAGTGTTCTACGACCACGAGTAGACAGATTAAATTATGTATTAATATTTAAAAAGTTGTGGCGCAGGGGCACAAAGTGTGACTGTAAAACCGTCTGGTTGTGGGTTCGATCCCCACTCGAGGAGATGAAATATTTATTGAAAAATGCCATTTAATCGGTTAAATCACATTAGAGTGAATAAACAGACAAACCGACAAACAGAAAAAAAATGTCATTTTTAAAATCATTGCTTTTGATTCCATTACGTTATTAAATCAACAATAACATTTATTGCGTTACAATTTTATTATAAGTGTAAATATGATGTCATATTAAATTATGAACCTACTGATCTATGACATTATTCACTTAAATTTAAATCGATTTATGTAACATTTTAAATTTCAATTAATAGTTTAAGAACTAAAAATAGTGTATTAAAAATATTTGTCTGATTTTCACACAACATTTTATATGAATACGAACGATTTTAACTCATAGCGACTAAATCTAAAGCACTCTATAGCAATTGTATTTCAGTAACTGATGCTTATCCAATTTTCAGTCAATCTGCCTGCTGATTCATTGCGTATATATACTACACACAAATTTCGTAATATTTTGTTTCGTTTCATAATTTTGATATATATTAGTCGGAGTTTCGGTACATATTTTTATGCGTTAAGTATCTAAAATAGAAGAAGACCTCGGTTGACCTTCGAAAATACAGTATCAAAGATACTGGAGGAAGGTCATGTAAAAAGCATGAGGATCACCCGGAGGGCATGTATGAAGAGGTTGATGACAATGGAGAAGGCGAAAGAGGTATGTAGAGACCGTAGCGTTTGGCGCTCCGTTCTCTCTGAATACCCCGCTAGGGATAAAGCGTGAAGTTAAGTTAAGTTTAAGTATATAAATTGTTTATTACTGACCATAAAATAAACATATAATACACTTGATAAAAATAACGGTTAATATCAAATATCTGTGTTAAGGTAATGATTCTTTCGACATTTCGCTATAACTTTTACAAATATTTTCTATATAAGGATTGCTTTTGAGTTTCGTATTTTTAATATGGAAACTGGTTTGTTTTACAGTTAAGCAAATTTTAAAGTAGTTTAGTAATATATTATTGCATTTGGCAATATTTAAATTTTTACATATGACAGGTATAATAAAATTGTAAATTATAAGACTGTAAATGTTATACTATTTTATTTTACAATACAAAAAAATAAGTGAATATTAATTTTATTTATCAAATATTTACGAGCATACATTAATCGATTTCCCATATTAATATATACACCTTACACAAACAAAAAAAAATATTATAGCTAATCTTTTTCTTGCCAGTGGCCTAAAATTCATTAAATGCAGTGAAAGTACAACAATTTCTGTTAAGTAATTAAGTAGTTTGTGCATTTTTAACTTATACTGAAGCAGTGTTGAATAAAACCTGTTTTATATATTGCATCTTACATCAGCCGCGTCAGTACACCGCGTACTATTCACTTTTATGTATGGCAAAAACACAATTTTTGGCTGTATATATAGAGTTGTATTTCGTATCGTAAATATAGGTGTATATGTTACTGATAATTATCGGTTCAACTCGATGACTCTGATACGATGTCAATCCATTGAAGTTGGTGTATTCGTAGTGGGCGGTCGTTTATTACTGTAATGTGTATTTTATAATGTGTAGTGATTAAGGATTGAGCGGTAGTTTTAAAGTTATAATACTTGAATGTAAATTTGATATGTCTTGATAAATTAGGTAAGAATTTTATATATTAATACGTCTCAATGACAAAATATGACAGGAGATTCCATCATCCAACACTCATACAAGTAGGTATTGGATGGTTGTTTTTGTCAACTTTGAAAATAAAACAAAAAAACTGATTATTTACTTTTTTAATATACACCTATTTGTTATTATAATATTTTTTAATATTTATTGATTTGTTTCGATATATATTGATAGAAAAATACATTGCTGTAAAAGAAAATAACGAAAATGAATTTATAAACCGAATAAAACAACCACTAAATGTTACAGATAGCTTACCAAAATATAATAGTGAAAACTGCAGTTAAATCGAGTAAATCGTTTCTGAGATTAGCATATAGGAGTAAACAGACAAATAGATAAAACATTTCCAAATTATTGTTTTGGGGTCTGTTACATTGTTAAATGTATTTAATAACAGTTCTTGTCACATAAATATTCCATCTACAGACAGTAATGAATTACAATTTTATTATATGAATCTAAAGGTTATAAAAAATAAAATTAATTAATTAAAATAAATCAGCTTCATGCTGTATCCTGCATACGGCAGAGTACGTAGAGGGGAACCTAGTATTGAATTTTGTTGAGGTATTATGAATTGAGTGGCGAAACTTAACGCCGGTGCTAGAGCGAAGAAACGAAAATATTATTAAATAATAATTCATAACCCCGAGAGGGGATCGGATCCACAACCATCGCGTCACACCCGCGTGTACCTGCGCCACGAAGAGTTTCTATAAATATATATATATCTCTATAAATTATTAGATATGCAATGCTAACGATCCGCTCGCAAAGTCGCCCGCTTGAAGCACACGATTATGTATTTACTAATCTGAATTGCTTTCATGAATGTTATGTTTTATTATTTTTAAAGACTTTATACTTTTTAAACTAAAGTTTCACTCATTTCAATAAAACATTTATTTTGAAGCAATTTTGTCGAACATAATACTTCATATTGATATAAACGAACTTAACTCCTTAAGTTTGTCAACTTTTATTAATTGTACCTTCCCAAGATCTATAATCTCGATATTGGTACGGAACCCTCGGAGAGCGAGTGTGGGTCGCACTAGAGCGATTTTTTTCTGTTAAATAAACCAACCACGTGTCTGTCATGTAATACGAAATTTTAATATATTATGTAGATTTTCACCAACAGATTAAGTGTTCTTCTGATAAAATATTGATAGTAGTTTAGACATTCGACCGGTAAAGTTTATCTGATTGCAAATATTTGATGAACATTTGCTATAGCGGATAACTATACATATTTTTTCTAGCAAAATATATGTACCTAGTTCATATAGAGGTCAGAGCGCGAGCGAGCTGGTTGGTGTCCTGAGTTTCCAGGAGATGCGGGTTCGAGTCCCGCTACGTTAAAATTTTTATACGTTTTCTAAATAAGTATTTTTCTTTCCTATGTGTAGGTTAACAATTTAAAAATGTAAAAGTTGTATTATTTTTAAAAAAAAAACACTTTCATTTTTGGGATTTTTTTAAAAATTGTATTAGGCTTTTATAGAGTAGTTAAAACTGTGGTTTAATTTAAAATGGTGCTGGCAAAAACACTCTGTATAAAACTCACTTTAAGGAAAAAAAAACATTTATTATGTATGACTTTTAATTGTAATACTTTTAATGACGTTTTATCATCACATTCTTGATTTGATATTTCAATTGAAGTATAGTATAAGTATAGACCTAAGAACTCTGAAGTTTGCTTTTAAAGTAATTCAGAAAATTTTACTCCTCTTTCAAATAAACAATTACACAGATTTCCCCACTTTCCGCGAATTTTTCGAGGCATTATGTATGAAGGGCGGAACTTAACGCCACGCTTTGCTACCAAATCGAAGAAATGAAAATATTAAATCAAATCAAAGAAGATCAGCTTCACATTGTATCCCGCACACAGCAGAGTTGGCAAAGGGAATCTAGTGTTAAGACGCTCCGTTCTCCCTTTTCTGCTGAATTCAGGAAGCATCGCGTTTTAAGTATCGGAACTCAACGCCACGCTTTGCCTCCACGCCAGAGCGAAGAAAATTTAAATATATTTTTTTGTAAATATTTAATTTCCTCGAGGAGAAAATGATATTGGAGATTGAACTCATAATCAGTCGCGTTTGCAATCATACCTTGTGCCGTAAAATATTAATAAATTATGATTAATCTCCCCGAGTTGCGGCTGAACTCACAACTGGCGTGTTTAAAGAAACAAGCTTATACCACTGCGTCACAATGGCCACATAAAGTAAAAAATTTCTCTACTCTCAAAATTTGTTGAATTTAAAGAAAAATATTTAACTATAAGACATTTAGGTAGACGGTAAGTACATGTGCACGGCAAGTGCTGTTTTTCCCTCATAAACTCCGATTCCGATCCTTGAAATCTTGAAATCTCGGTGTTTTTTTTTCATCATACCAATTGAAAACTAAAGATTCAGCCAATTCGGTAAAATAGTTCTAAGTAGTACTGTTATTGCAATTAGCAAATTTTTCAAACTAAGTACTTTAAATTGAAATAACTTTCTGATTTATGAAATGATTGTAATAAAACAAGCACTTTATGACTGATATGAATGTGAAAACCGCATTTAAATCGGTTAAGCCGATTTGCAATAACAAACGCACAGACAAACACCCAAAAATGTCAAAAATCATTGCTTTAGATTCTACTACATTAATAAAGGTCTCCAATAACCTTTTTTGGTTGTATATCTTCTATGTACAGACACCGATCCTTTACAATTTTATTATAAGTATAGATATGGATGTGTGACTGCTCTCTGTCAATTTGTAGAAACAAATTCTAGATTTACGTTATTAAATATGTATTTAATACAAATATTTATTATAGAACAGAATAATTTGCTATATTTAGAAACTGTGTTACTGTAAATGTGACACGTTGTGGGTTCTAATTCCACTCGAGACAATTAAATATTAAATATTTTCATTTAGTCGCTCACAAAGTGGAGAACGAGTGTTTTAATGGAAACGGTGTGTCTTAGCACTAGGTTAACAGGTTCCCTCTGCCTACTGAAGCTAATAAAATAAATACAATTATATAAGTCTTGTAATATCACGCGAATACAGGATGAACTCGTACGTAATCTCTTATTCCAAAGGCTATTTCTGTTACGATATCGTTTTCTGAAGACCGCAAAATATTTTTTATACAGGATATAGAAGTTCATACGGAAACCGCATAATAGTTTATTGTTATTATACAAAATTATGTTTTAATAAGCTAAAATATTTTAAACTCCTTAGAGATATTTAGGGGGTGAGGTTCGTATAACATAAATTTAATAATAATAATACTTTATTGCACTAAAAAACGAAAAAAACAATATAATAACAGTTACTAACATTAATAAAAAAAGACAACAAATAGTACAATGGCGGCCTTATCACTAAGAGCGATTTCTTACAGGCAACCATTTGAAAGGTGCAAAAAGTAATAATTGTTTTATTTTACACAAATATGATATTATTAAATATAAATGAGTTATTTATTTTATAAACATACATATACAAATATATATATATATATATATATATATATATATATATATATATATATATATATATATATATATATATATATATATATGTGTGTGTGTGTGTGTGTGTGTGTGTGTGTGTGTGTGTATATGTATAGAAATAGAGGAATTTACAGAAATGTCAGTTTAGCTATTTAGTTCGAGATAGTGCTGCTTAAGACATCGTTTAAATATCCCAACCGATTGGGACCGTCTCACTTCCACTGGTAGCTCATTCCAAAGTTTGACTGTCATCACAGTAAAAGAATCGCTATAGCATTTCGTGCGGCACAAAGATATTTCAAGGAAGTTGTTATTACAGGAACGAAGGGTTTGAGAGTGTTGGGTTTCTGACCCCAGAAACTTGAAACATTCCTTGAGGTACGGTGGAGTTTCAGGATGGAAAAGGATAGTGTAAAGGAGTGTAAGGGAATGTAAATAGCGCCTATGTTTTATTGATAATCACTTAAGTTGACTACGGTACTGTGACACATGGTCGTGTTTTCTTAACCTAAAAATAAATCTTATTATAAGGTTTTGTAGGCGCTCGAGCTTACCAAGCAATTGCTGAGACACATCTAAATAACATGAATCAGCATAATCTAGTATAGGTAAAAGGAGAGTATGGGCTAACGATATTTTAATTTTTAAGGGTAAGAGATTTTTCCATTTTCTCAATCTACCTATGGCACAAAAAATCTTGCGGCTGAGCTCGGAGACATGTGGTGACCAAGAAAATGTACTGTCCATCCTGATTCCCAAATTGTTAACACTCGCACTAACGTCTAAGCAAATATTGTCAAAGCATAATTGGAGGAAGAGGAGAAAGAACTTTAGATAATTGCTTAGGGTTACCAAACACCCATACCTGAGATTTGTAAGGATTAATTGAAAGCCCAAACGATTTACTCCAGGTGCTAATTATTTGTAAATCAGAACTAAATTTAGTTACTGCGCCAGAGATATCATTTGTGGCAACGGTCGTATAAATTTGTAAATTATCAGCGTATAGATGGTGAGATGATGTTATGTGTGGAGCGAGAGTGATAATAAAAATGAAAAAGAGTAGGGAGGACAGCACACTGCCCTGCGGTATCCCAGTGTTGATATGGCACACTGACGAAAGTTTTCCGTCAACCCTGATGCTCTGTTTACGGCTGTGAAGGTAAGAAGAAAACCATTCAGTAGCTTTAGAGGAGATGTTAATGGATTTTAATATTGCTAATAGTAAATCGTAGTCAACTGTATTGAAGGCATTAGAAAAATCTAACAAGACGAGTAGAGTCACTCGCTAGTTGTCAATACCGTATCTAATATAATCACAGACTTTATTAAGTGCTGTGACTGTGCTGTGCCCAGGACGGAAACCAGACTGGAAAGGGGTTAGGGTATTGTTATTGTGCAAAAATAGATATACCTGTTCATGCACAATGCGTTCAAAACACTTCGAAAGAAAAGGGAGTATAGAAATAGGACGATAGTTAGCGAAAGATGTTGGGTTGGATATTTTAGGAACAGGTATTACAAGTGCATGACGCCAAGCATCAGGAAAATCACTAGAGGAAAGGGAGAAGTTAAAGATATGACATAAGGTAGGAAGAATAAAGTTGAGCGTTAGCAGGACCATACGTCGACTTATGTTATCAGAACCAGTAGCATCGGATTTAATTGATAACACATGTTTGCGTACCTCAGTTGTAGAAATAGGAGAAAAGAGGAAGGAATTAGTAGAAGAATTAGAAAGTAATGATAGTGAGTGAAGTGTTTTCATTTTAGTGTTATCGATCAAATTCACGGTGGTAAAATATCTGTTCAGCGAGTCTAAATCCGTGCAGTAATTTAAGGAAGCTGTATTATTAGTACGCCGTCCTCCTATTCCCATCACGTTCAGAATTTTTTTGCAGAATTGCTGTAGTTAATTGACGATAGGATATAGTTACGTCGGGCATCTCTGCAAACCTTGTTACATCTGTTCCGCAATGTCTTGTACCTTTGCAGATTAGCGTCTGTAGGGTCTTTTTTATATTTAGACTTCGCAGAATTACGTTTGGCCATAAGCACCTTGATGTCCTGGGTTAACCAAGGAGCAGAGAGATGTTTCATTTTTACTGGCCATAGCAGTGCGTGAGCATCGAAAAGCTCAATCAAAAGAGAATTAAAAATATTTAACTTGTCATTGACATTATCTGCACTAAATATGCAATCCCAATTAATACGACTCAGATCGCTCATGAACTTCTCGCTATCTATATTATTAAAACATCTCCGCATCACCACTGTCGGCTTTAACTTAGGTGGACGTATTTTATACGATAGGTAAACGACGTCGTGATAAGAAAATGCTTCCAATGACATTTGTCCAAAAGTTGCGAGACGTTCAGTTGATGAGACGATCATGAGATCTAACAGAGACGGGGTACAACCAGGAAATAAGTGGGTAGGGTTCGTAGGAAGAATGTTTAAGTTGGAACTATTAATTTCCGACTTAATGGCTAGTTCAGAGCCTATATGAATAGTGTTAGAGTCTAGGCTCTCGCAAATCAAGTACTCGGACTTCGTTACTTAAGCTATGCACCTGTGTAAAAAATACACGCAATAATTATTAGATAAATTATATAATAAAGTTTTCATAAGAACTTTAAACGGCCAACTATTATAATAAATAGAATTATCTATTTTATAGATATCGACAAATGAAGTATAGGTGATACGCATCATGTTATAAAAAAAATTGTAATTTGTGTCAGTGTTTAAAATTAAATTAAATTAAATAGATTGTTTATTACCTCAAAATTATTGTGTCAGTGTTTATAAAACTATTCATTAATTTTTATATTTTTCGACGATAGATGGAATGTATAGATATGAATACGATTATTGTTTGTGTTAATTTCGCTTTCGTGATCAAATTGATTACAACTAATTATATAATCTAGATAGTTATTACGAGGCCAGTAGTGCCGCACAAGCATACACGCGACTGGTTGTGGGTTCGATTAGCGTATTCAACCAAATAATATCTTTAGCTTTCTAAAACTATTGTAAATTACTTTTTCACGATTGATCCAAAAGAGTGGGACCTATAATACTGCCCTGGGGAACTCCGCGATTAACTAAAAGAACCTCACTAACTAACTTACTTAACTAGAAAGTTTCTTTCATAAATTTTATAAGAAAACCTTATGACCGTTATTTTGTAATAGAAAATGAACATTATTTTAACATTTAAATCAAAATATTTATGTGAAAACAAAGTATATTCAAGTAAGCCTTTTATTTATTCCGAAAAATAATACGAGTATAACCAAACAGAAACAATATTTTCAGATTACGGAAGGCGGTAAAATATCACGTTTCTAATTATGAAGTTCAATGTAAGCGTCTAAGCAATTTATTTTCAAGGTTTCTACTGAAAATAATAGTTTTTAAAAAACAATTATTGTACTTTGTTTTACTGATGAAACAGTTCAAGTAGTTATCTAATGACCTTTTAAACGTATATTATGTGTCTACAAACAAATATTTTTTATATAATATGTCAGTATATATCTATTATACATATATTTAGATAAGCTTGTATAGTATTATCTTATTATCTTACTGAGTTTACACATAAAATCTTACCTACACTCATTGCCTCTAGAATTCGGCGAAAAACAGGTAATGGAGTGTCTTAGCACTAGGTTCCCTCTGCATACCCTGCTGTGTATGGGATACAACGTGAAGCATACCTACTCATTCGTAGCCAGAAAGTACGGTGCGCCGAACAGATGGTCTTTGCATGCCTCTTTCGCCTCGTCCACTATTATCAACCTTTTTATATGTATGCCAGGACTACCTTGAATAAATGCGTTGTGTATACGGTCAGAGTGCGTTACGCCGCACATCCACCTCAGCATCTTCATTTTCTTGACATGAAGCTCTCGTATGTGCAGAGATAGTGCTGGCTAGCATTTGGTGCCCCTCCTCATACTTTTATAGTTCAAATTACTCGTTAATATATTTTTTTCCTTTTCTTAAAACCTACAACGACGTGCAGCCACTTCACTTTCATTTCAATTCAAGTTCACATTAATTTTTAATCGATTTCTGTAAGAAAGGAAGGTTACCTATTTGTCTGTACTTTTTATGTTTATTACCTCAAAATTTTTGACTATGTGAACCGATTTTGATGTTTTCTTTATATTTGAAAGGTAGTGCTTCCCGTGTGGTCCCATTTTTTTTGGTCCATTTCTCAAAATGGTATCTATGTGAAAATCATATAAGTGTTAAATTTGTATTAGGTATGTGCGCGACAGATGGACGAATAACTCAATATCACGTCAACCGATTCCGATGATTCTTTATTTTTATTTGAAAGGATACATTTCAAGGAGTTTAGAGAAGTTTGGTAAAAGTTTGGTTACGTTCTGATTATGCGATTCAGTTGGAATTGAACTAATTTGTTTCTTTTTTAGTAAAAAATATAATTATACAGTAATAGTTATAAGGAAAAGCATTCATAAAATGGGTGTCAAAAATGAGATTCCTCATCGTTGCATGTCTTTTCAACCATCTTCAAAAAGTGAGAGGTTCCCAGTTCGCCCGAATATTTTTTGTGTTTTCTTGTCAATATGCCAAAATGTTAGTATGCACAATAATACCTAATTAAGTTTGAAGTTTTACATAGGACAACCATTAACTTGAAAAGCATCCTTTTAAAGTCTTGGTCTCTCCAAGTAAATAAATTTATTTTTTGTTAAAAATTAATTAATTAGGAACATTTAAACTATTTCATATCAAAAATATTATAAAAAATATTTTTAAGATTCGAACGAATTTATAGAAAGGAGAAAAAAATACTAAAAAAAAATCTTCCGCAATCACTTGAGATCAAACCATAAGATAGAAGATGAATCCTCCGTATTTCAGCTTTGTTAAAATGACGTAGGCCTGGGGGCCCTGAGATCGCAGTCCATTAGGTTTCATTAGAATTCAAAAATATTATAAAATATTGTGGATTTTTTTTGATTCAATGACATGTTCGTTGTTCACGGTCTGTTTTTTATGTAACTTCCTCTAGTGGCAATTTAAACGATTACCTATAATAAGAGATAACGAGGTCTATGCCATTAGTTGCTATCTAAACTTACCGGGTGTGACAAATAATAAAAACCTATACATTCTGATTATGTTTCTTTCCTCAATCTTATTTATAATAGTATTAGCGGACCCGGACGCGGCTTCACCCGCTTGAACTAAATGAATATTTATTAAATATATTTTTAAAATTATTTTCAGTTTTCAATAGGAATGGTAAGAAAACATAAGCCTAAATAATCAAATTAAGCCCAAAAAGGATAATAAGTAGAAGAAGTAGAAAGTTCTTACTATTAGAAACAATACCTAACTAAATAAAATGAACAAAAAAAAATAAGTAAACAGTGAACAGTGAATGAACAAAAAAAAAACAAGTAAACCAAAGAAAAATATGAATTAAAGAAAACTTAACAAAACCAGCTATATTATTAATATCATCAATGTAAAATAAATATTTAAAGGTATTAAAATTAAAAGTAATATGAAATCTATAATAATCTATAATCAAAAGTATAATAAAATAGTAAAAATATAGATAATGCTATGCGAAGATATATGCTGTTGCCGAGTCTTATTTAGATTTTTTAAAGGATTACAATATATTTGTAACAATACATGATTTTGTAACTTTAAGCATTTACGCAACGCATGACCGTTCATTTTAAAACTTTGACATCTTCTAAAATATCAATTTCTGTGATAAGCTATAAAAGCCAATTTTAATCTACACAAAGCGCACAATCTAACATATTTAATTGAAGAAGTAAGTGTAATTTACACGAACAACAAACATGTCATGTAATCAAAAAAAAATCCACACTATTTTATAATATTTTCAAATTCTAATGAAACTTAATAGACTGCGATCTCAGGGACTCCGGGCCTATATCATTTTAGCAAAGCTGAAATCTTCAGGACTCATCTTCTATTTTATGGTTTGATCTCGAGTGATTGCAGAAGATTTTTTTTTTAATATTTTTTTTCTCCTTCCTACAAATTTGTTCGAATTTTAAAGAGATTTTTTATAATATTTTTGACATGACATAGTTTAAATGTTTCAAATAAATTAATTTAGACAGAGGAAACTCGGGAACCTAATTTTAAGATCCATTCCCATGAAGTTCCACTTCCGTTTCCAACTTTCCACCGAATATTGAAAGAATTATAGGCATGCTGAGTGACGGAACTCAACGGCTCTCTTTGCCTCGTTAATAGTGCGGAGTAATGCAAATATTAAATTTGTTAGGAATCTAGTCCACAACCGGTCGGTCGCATTAGCGCACACTTGGGCCCCTTCGACACGTGACCTCACTATACTTTTCATTAACATAATGGAGGGATTTTTTTTTTAGGAATCGATTGTTTTTATGATTATTTATAATGAAATTTATTGTTATAGGTACAAATTAAATTAAGAAATAATATATGTATGTAATAGTTTAAAAAAATATTGAAAAAGTACACAATTATTGAACGAGCAAGATGTCAAAAAGAAATTCACTCGTTTTGCCGCCAAGAACTGAAATACGTATAAAATTAGTGCCGCCCGATGGAGGATGGGGTTGGATGGTTCTATTGGGGACCGCTCTTTCGAATGTGAGTATAAAAAAAATTGAAAATGATATTAATTTTATCTTAACCCAATATGTAACTGTTAGAGGATTTACTTCTTAACAAAAATATATGTTAAATGTTGGAAATTCACTAATTATATATTAAATCAGTGATAATTGTGTTAATATTGTTGACATAGATAGCCTATGTAATTTGGGTCAAGTTCAATATAATAAAAATATTAATTTATTTTTGCCTAATAAATAAATTAACTAAGCCCACTTAATAGACAAAAATATACCATCACATTTAAAATAACAGAAAATAAAAGAAATATTATAAAACTATACATTTTGTTACCAACTGTTTCAGATTTTCAATCAGTCTATGTTGTCTCTCTTCAGCTTGCTCTATGGGGATGTTATATACTCGATGGGTCATGAAACCCAGGGTGCAGCCATTGTTTTAAGTACCATGTTATTCGTCACCAATTTCGGAGGTCCTATTGCCGGAGCCGTCATAAAACTAACGAGCCCCAGATTCGTCGCTGTCTCTGGCGCCTTTTTCTGTACTATTGGCATTTTATTCAGTGGATTTTCAACGAATTTATATCATTTGATCCTTACTTATGGCGTGTTGCTAGGTTAGTAAATTTAACTTGTAATTTCTGATAGTTATTGTTTCTTTTTTATGTATTAATATTTTCTTGTCCTACTATGAATATTGCACCCGTAAAAAGAAAATGACATTGCTCAATTAATGCAATCTGGGTTTATTTTTTGAGATTTTTTAACAAAATTAGTTTAGAGAAGTTTTGCAACAGTTTTATATTTTATTTAGATAGTTAACACTTTCGATCTAATAGTATATTTGTGTTGATTCTGTAATATTTCTAGATACATAAAAAAATCTTAAAACTAAAAAATATTTCTTTTTAGGTTTGGGTCTAGGCTTAATACAGAACGCATCGTTTGTATCTATCAATAGTTACTTTAAAGTGCGGAAAAGTTTAGCAGTCGGTCTTGCCATGGCTGGCACTGGTGTTGGACAAACACTCATGCCTCACGTAGTCCGATATCTTTTAGAACACTATGGATTCAAAGGAGCCTGTTTGCTGTTGGCATCTTTAAGTTTACATGGGGTAAATATCTATAGTTATTTTTGTATTAATTAACAGTAAATAGAGTGTAATATTTTACAAAAAAAAGTGATATATAGTTATATACAAAAAATAATATTGATATATTGTACTACTTTAGATATGCGGAACAATGCTTCTTCAACCAGTTGAATGGCACATGAAAAAAGTGGAAGAGGAAGTAGTGGTTGATGAGAAAATGTATTTATTGAAGGAAAATAATGAAATTTTAAAGAGTAAAGAATACAAAGGTATTAAGGACGAATATAAGAATGTAAGGCGTGCTACCGAACCAACAGTTGTATCAGAAAACGGCGCCCAAAAATCTAATAACTTAAGTACATCTCTTAGTCAAAAGGAACTAAGTAAAAATGTTATTTCTAGTGAAAAATTAAATGGTAAATATATAAAATAAAATGTTATAATACTTATTTTGAAATTATCAAATGCATCTTTAATTTTATTTGTAACTAGGAAACAGAAAGAAATATTTTTAACATTTTTATTTTTTTTATATAAAAAAAAATTAAAAAGATAGATATAATTTGTTGCTTATTACTTAATAAGTTTTCCTAGCTTAAATAAACAAAATAATATTATTTCAGGAACTGACATTCCAAAACCGAAGAAAACGTTGATGAGAAAGATATACGACTTATTTGATATTTCATTGTTATCGAGTCCACGGTTTTTGAACGTGATCTTAGGAACAGCGCTTACCGTTGTTTCTATACAAAATTTCAGTTTGATTTATCCACTCTTCTTACAGGTAAATTAAACTCAATTCATAAATATAAAAAAATATATGTTTTTTAAATGCACATTAATGTGCAATATTTATATATTATTATATTACTTATACAGAACTTTGCATCAATGGACAAACAACAAACAGCGTATTGTATGTCAGCTGTGGCTTTTGCTGATATTATCGGTAGGCTTGTTTTGCCGTCTCTGCAGGACAAATACCGAATTGAGGCGCGTATGATGTTGATCCTCACCAGTATTTGGTTGATTATTGTTAGACAAAGTGAGTATCCAGATTATATCCTCCGATTTATTTTGTAGCAAGTTCAAGCAAGTAAAATTAAAATGCCGGCAAACTTCTTCAATGTTTGCTTTGAAATATTTATGGTCATATCTCCATATATACGTATCAACACCTAATTCTAGATTCTTATATAAACTTTTTTCTTTCTTTTCTTTACAGTTTTAGCTTACCAGACAGAATTGTATGTAATTTTGACAATCTCAGCCTTATATGGTTTTGGAAGGAGCATGGTAATCGTGGCAAGGAACATAGCAATATCGGAACAATGCAGAATAGACCAAGTTCCCTCTGCAGTTGGTTTGGGAATGTTGACCATGGGTATTATAGTTCCACCTGTGGGATACTTCCTCGGCTGGATAAGAGACTATACAGACAGCTACGCTTTGTGTATAACTGCACAAAATTTACTACTCATACTTTTCCTAGCCATGTGGATTCCTGATATGATAATGGTTCACTTCGAGAGAAAAAGGGAAAACCGGAAAAACGTAGAAACCTCGTAATGATTAATTGTAAATCAACAAGAAAGTACTCGATAATTCCCATAATCTACTGTGATAATAATTATATTAAATGTGCCAGTACGATCTTACATGGGAGATGAGGAATAGAGATTCCTTTTCCATAGTGATAAGAGTTTACTTGGCTGTGAGGTTTTATATGTTTGATAAAAAAGTTATTCATACAAGTTAGCATTTACAAGTGAACATTGAGGCTGATAAAACCTGTGTTGAGTAGTTATATGATAACCATCTGTTTTTAATGTGCAATATGTAATCTCTAGTCTAATAAATCTGATGATATTAATTTATTGTCATTATATTTACTCATTATAGTGCATATTTAAATTCAATTTTTAAGGTTTTTGAACATATATATTTGGTGGCAAAAAGATGATACTTACATAAATTAAAATAAAATAAATCAGCTTCATATTGTATCCCGCACACAGTAACGTAGGCAGAGGGACTATAGTGTTAAGACACTTCATTCCCCACTTTCCGCCGAATCCTGGAGGCATGGCTACGTCATGCCTCCAGGTATTAAGTGGTGGAACTCAACGCCGCGCTTTGCCTCGATACCATAGCGAAGAAACAAAAACATAAATTTTAAGTCAACATTTCAATTCCTCGAATGGGGATCAAACCCACAACCAGCCGCGCTTACAGTCACAGTGCCCCTTCGCCAAGACATGCCACTACTTTCATAAAATAAGACAATTACATCTCAGTGTACACTTAACCAAACGATCGGTTCAGACGTCTCATGTATAATTCAATAGCAGACGCTGGAGATTCGTACGCATCGACGTCGCCGGCAGACATCCACCGGGTCCTGTAGACAAATAGATATTTAGCATGAAAACAAACTTAACTGAACTGTTTGGTGTTCTTTTTGTATATAGGTAGGTATATATTGAAATAAGTTTTATGTATAAGTTAAAGATAAGTATGAATAAAATTTCGAAATTACTGTCGAATTTTTTTGAAATTATTTGAGGCCAGTTGTGGCGCGGAGGCACAAAGTGTGATTTTAAACGTGACGGGTTTTTGGTTCAATCCCCACTCGAGGAAATGAAATATTAATTTAAATTGGTAATATCTGAAATATAGATACTCAATAATATAGGTATATACCTAAAAATATAGGTACCTATATTAGACAAGATTTGATTATACACAATTTTATGTTCGTAAATTTGTGTAATACTTCGCCAGATTTTGTAATGCTCTATACTAAATATTCAATCATTTTATTTTTCTATATAATATGTACGGTATTGGCACATACTCCACCTAGGTCTTGGAGAAAATGAAGACTAAACTTTACCTTACAAGACTAAGAAAACATATATTAAAAAAACAAACATTTCCAGATGGGCTTGTTGTATTCATAACAAAAATAGCAAAAATCATTTTCATAATATAAAATTTAGTGAATATATAATGATGTATATTATATTACATTAACTAAATGCTCTACTGTCGCACTGCAGAAATGTGAAGAACACTTCGTAAGTTTTCGAGACTTGTAGTACTTCGTTTGGAATTTGTATATTTCATTCTCCTGTAGCGGAACATTATAAGTCAAGCTATTATATATACATACCTACATATAAGGCAGCATTTTTTTCCATATTATTTTACAAGTAATTAGGACGATCATTAAATCTTTAGTTTAGTTAATTTTGAATTCAACTTAACAATTTGTCATATTACAAAGCATATAATTGAAAAACATTTAACTAACGACTGTAAATATTTATTGTGTAAATTTTTAGTTCGAAGAAAAAATATGTAATAACGAGCTACTTTTTTCTTTTAACAATCATACATATTAATGAACTGTAAATATTTAAATATCTAATTTACATTAAATAATAAACATTTACAAATTGGCAAATTAACACATTTCACAATATATAAAAGGTATATTTCACCTTTATAATATCTACGAGTACATATTGCACTGGATTTCGACATTTAGTAGTTTTATGCTTAGATCCATATGAAATTATATTTACATTTATGCGTATTACAATAACCTTTATTGAGGCAGCTGTGGCGCAAGGACACAAGCATGTGACTCTAAACTCTACAGTTGCGGGTTAATGAATTATAAAATAAATAAATAAATCAGCTTCACGCTATATCCCGCACACAGCAGGGTAAGCAGAGGGAACCTAATGCTAAGACACTCCGTTCCCCACTTTCTGCCGAATTCTGGAGGCATTGCGTGTTGAGTGGGAGAACTCAATGCCGCGCTTAACCTCGACACCAGAGCGAAGGAATGGAAATATAAATTTAAGTAAATAATACATCTCCTCGAGTGGGGATCGAACCCACAACTAGTCGGTTTTGCAGTCACACCTCGTGCCGCTGCGCCACGACTGGCCTCAATGAATTATTATTTATGAACATTTTCATTTATTTGCTCTAGTACCTAGGCAAAGCGAGTGTTAAGCCCCGTCACTCAACGCCAATGCCTCAAAAAATCGGTGGAGAGTAGGGAACTCAGTAAATCTGAAATAAAGACCTTTGTACAGCGCAATGATAACATGAATCGAATCGAATCGAATTCACGCTGTATCCCGCACACAGCACGGTAGGCAGAGGAAACCTAGTGTTAAAACACTCTGTTCTCCATTTTCTGCCGGCTTCGTGCAGCATTGCGTGTTGAAAGGAAGAACTCCACGCCACGCTTTGCCTCGACATCAGAGCGAAGCAATGGAAATATAAATTTAATTCCTCCTCGAGTGGGAAACGAACCCACATCCAGTCGCATTTAACTCAGCGGTTATAATAACGTTACTATTTTAATGAAACCTGACGTCATTTACAGGCTGCAAGTTTTTGTTATTTCGTTTAAGCAACACTTAAACAAAACAAGTTCGCAGGATACTGAGTGCAGCTGAATACAAATTGCTGTATTAAATGCAACTGTTTTCTCCAAATTAATTACATAACGTGTGTCGCCGAGGCACTTGCTGGGCGTCCACTAATAATCTTTATGAATAAACTGAATATAAAGTATCTATAGAGCAAAATAAATGAAAAATAATTAATCATCTTTCACACACTTGCACACAGCAGGGTAGGCAGAGGGAACCTAGTGTTAAGACACTCCGTCCCTCACTTTCCGCCAAGTTCTGGCGTTGCGTGTTGAGTGGCGGAAATCAATGCCGCGCTTTGTCTCGACACCAGAGCGAAGAAATAAAAGAATCTATAGAATATAAATATCGAAACCACAACCACACTTGCACACTGCAGTCACACTTTGTGCCCCTGCGCCACGACAGGCCTCTATTATCTTTTCAGAAAATGCTTACAAGTAAATAATAAAATGAAAAAATATATATATTATGTTATAGTCGCAAAGACAAACTATGTTCACCGCTTTATTTATGTAAAGACTCGCGGTAAGAAAGCTATTTGACGTGTATTTAGAGCCAATTAAAAGAAATAAATTACTTACGTACACATACATGTAAGTATAAAAAGATAGTAGCGAAGAGATGAACTGGATAATTTATCAAAAAAAACAACATATTTTCAAAAAATATTTAATCTTAACATCATTTACTATCTGAACAACATCATATAAAAATGATACGTTATTTTTCTTTAAGGCTTTCAACATCGTTATGTTACGAAGGAAAAATAAAAGCTCAGTCAAAAAAACATCAAAATCTCATTAGTTCCCATTTCATGCCGAAACGACACTACGGAAGCAGTATAACTAATGTACAGTAATAAAGAGAGAGGAGAAATGTCGTATTTCTTTTTATAACTTCTCTCTTACATCCATTTACTGGTCTAAAAGGTGGCATCGCGTAATAGAATCATAGAAATGTTATTCCATTATATTATTATATTAATATAGTAATAGTGATGTGACAGGAATTAGTACTAGTGACATTGAAATTAGGGTAATTGAACAATATTAGGTTTACTTAATACGCCTACGGTCTCTTGATAATATGAAAACATAGCTTTGTTATTTACTTTTTTTAGCTTCTCGCTTTGTCCAACATACCTTTTGTTATTTTTTTTCTAGCTTCTCGCTGTATCCCGTATGTAGGGTAAGCAGAGGGACCCTAATGTTAAGACACTCCGTTTCCCATTTTCGCCGAATCCTGGAGGCATTGTGGGTTGAGTGGTGGAATTCTGCGCTGCGCTTTGCCTCGACACCAAGGCGAAGAAATGAAAATTAACATAAATAAATATTTGATTTCCTCGAGAAGAGATCGAATCCATAACCAGTCACGTTTACGGTCACATCATACTCGTGCTCCTGTGCTACGACTGGCCTTATGTTCGTTACTTTGATTTATAAATTCAATGCAAAATTATAAGAGTAGGTATATTAAGAAACATTCTGTTTGTACATAGGGTCAAGCGATTGTGGTGGGTTCGACTCCCACTTGGATGTATGAATTATTTTTTTACTCTAACAACCTGGTAAGCGGCGTTCAGTTCCGCCATTTAACATGTAGATATACATCCAACTCAATATCTCTGCTATATAAGATATTTATATAGATATGATATTACTGTAATGTTTCATCTAAATCTATTCAGTAGTTCTTGCTTGAAAAAGAAACATCCATCCTCATAAACTTATACATTTACAATATTTATATTTACAGTGAATAATATAAGTAGGCCCCTGTAATATAATAGACCCAGTTACGTGCGGGTTACAGCGTGAAGCTAAAAGAACAAAAAGCAGTTTATTTACGTTAACTATAATATTCACAGAGTTGAGTTCCACCACTCAATATGCAATGATTTCGGGAAAGTGGGGAGCGGAGTGTCTTAACACTAGGCTCCCTTTGCCTACTTTGCTGCATACAGTGTGACACTATACGAACAACAATAAAATTATAACAATACAGTCAATAGACGAACCATGGTGCGAACCACGTTATTTATTGCATAAACAAGACAATAAAAATTATCAAACAGGCAATCCTTCGCATAAATAGGTTATGGGCAAGCTTATCATGTAACATTTTAATGGCACGATAAAAAATATGTTATTCTATTTTATTCGAATCATTGATAACGGGTTCGTATCATGTTTACGATATTACTTATCTACTAATAGAACATTGGTCAACGCCCTTAGCTGTTACGAAGGAAAAAAATAAAAACAAATCAAATCACCTTCACGCTGTATCCCGTACACAGTAGCGTAGGCAGAGGGAACTTAGTGTTAAGACACTCTGTTTATATGTTTCTATATTTTTTTTTATTTGTTGCATTTACCAACAGATTAATACATTCAATCATGAATAGCTTCATACTTCTGATAAAGTGCAAGCGCTACGTGGCTCGCTTACCTTTGAGCGCATGTCATCGGATGTAAGGATGCCTCCTCTCCTCTGTAAACAGGGCGTTAAATTATATTAATTTTACATTTTCTAGAAAAGTATACATGTAGTTCGAACAACATATTATAAAAGCCGAAGTTTCTTATCTTTATAAAATTTCCTTAATGATGAAACAAATTTTGCTCATAAGTTGCCATTGATTAAAAAATTTAAAATATCACCTTGGAACTGTCAATTATTTTTTGTCTCAAAATGCTTTATTGCGGATGCTCGACACCAGAGCGAAGAAGTGGAAATATAAATTCAGTCGGTTTTACAGTCACACCTCGTGCCGCTGCGCCACGACTGACCTCCTGCGTCACGACTGACCTCTATTCTAATGTATAAAATATATTACCTAAATTCTTTAAATATTTTTGTGTGCAAGTGTAACTAACATCCATCCTTACAAACATTCACATCTATAATATTATCTAACTAATAGATCTGTTTTGTTTCCCAAATAAATCACTTACCTTCCTAAATATTGAAACGTCGAACTAGTACGGTCAGAATAATGGAGTTCCCATGCTAAGGTACTGTCTGTCTGTTTAAATTTGCACAGATCCTGCTCCGCGTTAAAGAAACTTTTGCTCGTTACTACTTACTATACCTATACTATTTCAAACTTAGAGTAGAAAACTAACAACCTTTAAATTTTTACATTTTAAAACTCTTAGTGTTTGTTAAAACTGTTTATTATGAAATAGAGAATTCTATTTGATTTGCTTTTTTAATAAATGGAATTTTTAATAAATTGACAATTAAATTATACGTAATAATAATGTCAATTGGTTTTGTCTATTAAGTTAAATTTATAATATGTACTTTAATTCCCAGAGTAGAAGAATTTAATTGCCAGAACCTACCACAATCGCGTTAACAGTCGCACGCTAGTGTCCCTGCGACATGACGGCCTCAATACATAATACATTCTTCATTATCATCTTAATTCTTTTTTTTATAGTAATAAACTGTATAATTCGCAAGAAAAAGAAAATTTTAAGTATTATGTATTCATGTAGAATTTTTTTTTTTTTAGCTTTACGCTGTATCCCGCACACAGCAGGGTAGGCAGCTTCGTGAAGCTAGTTTTTTTTTATTTTTAATCAACATTATACAGAGTCAAACATGTAAAAAATTATTTAAAATAAAAGTAAAATAAATTTAACAAATTTCTAACCGAATATTAAAATAACATAAAATTATTCGAAAATATCCGATGTATTTGAAGCTTTTCTGTAATTGTTTCCTATAGTATTGGAATGATAAAAAAGGCGTTAATTGTGTTGGTGGAAAAAAACACTCAATGCACTCTTAAATGAATGACCTTTTAAATCCCAAAGAAATAACAGGAACAGCGAAACGATTTTTTTAATGCTATTAGTACGCGTCCATACTTTTTGTTTACTTTTTTTTTTCTTATTAGTGCATATTTTGAAGAATATTTTTGTTTATGATATTAACACAAAATGTAATGGATGTTGCTGAACACAATATTAATACTCTGCAATAGTTTAATTAATATTAAGAATATAGTAGAGACCAACGTAATGTTCTAATGTATTTTTTCATACAACAAATAATGTTTTTTTTTCCTCATATTTTTCCATACTATTGTATGCAATATATTAAGTTTTCGAAAATATGAATCGTGCAGTCTATTTTAATATAATTTTTTTTTCTCGATTTCTATTGAATAAAATATTATAAAAATGAGTTTTTTAGAGGCCAGTCGTGGTGCAGCGGCGCAAAGTGTGACTGTAAAACCGACTGGTTGTGGGTTCGAGCCCCACTCGAGGAGATGAAATATTTACTTAAATTTATATTTCCATTTCTTCGCTCTGGTGTCGAGGCAAAGCGCGACATTGAGTTCCGGCACTCAATACGCAATGCCTCCAGAATTCGGCAGAATGTAGGAGGAACGGAGTGTCTTAACACTAGGTTCCCTCTGCCAACCCTGTTGTGTGCGGGATACAGCGTGAAGCTGATTTATTTGTTTATTTTTGAGTTTTTTATTTATTATGAAAATTATGTGAATGAAGCTTAACAATCGATGGTTAACCGTGGTGTTTTACTGAAAACGAGCATCCTCTCAAAGTTGAGCTGCACTGAAAAGCCAAACAAATCCAATCAACCGCGAGCTGAAAAACAAAAAGACCTCGGACTGGAATTTAAATTGTGTTTACTTAACAACTTTTCGAGAATTACGTATAAGTTGGATTGATAACGAGATTTTCGTTTGGCTTCTTGATCATTATCGACCATGAACTAAGGGAGAATTTCTTATGTCATCAAACTAAGTAGGCTTTCCAAGTTATAATATATGTATGAGTAGCGTTTATATGTATATTATATGAATGTTACAATTTCAAACTTATATCGCTAAGAAAACTTATAAAAAATACTATTTCTAGATTATTATAAACCAATAGCAACAATAAAAAAGTAGGTATATATTTATATTAATTCATACAACAACAATCTCAGAGCCGCAATACAACTAACTATATAAGATTAATTAAAAAGTATAAAATAATTTAAAATACAACACAAAATAAACTCATTATGTCTCCTAACTCCTTTGTCAAAAATGGAGCTCAAAATATAATTTTTATAGTATCTACTACTAGTAATAACAATTTCATTTTTTCACATTTCATTGTATTGTATTGTAAATATTTTCCATTATAAATATTAATTTTATAAAACTTATTACTTACTCGACGTATGTTTAATATTTGGATATTGAATTTTCGTTGCTGCCTAAAACAGGTTTTCACGTCACATTGACGTACCCAAATAAATAATGTTACTGTATTTTTTTTTTTCAGATTTACGAATTTAGGATGGCAGAAAGCGCGCGGTTTTGAGTTTCGCCACTCAACACGAAGTATCTCGAAATTTACACAGAAAGTAGAGAACAGAGTGTCTTAACATTAGGTTCCTACCCTGCCTGCGGAATATAGCGTGAAGCTAATATTTTTTTATTGTTTGTCAATTTCCATAATTTATGTGTCGGAACAGATCTCACAGTTAGATATAAAATAGTGCTGTCTCACCTAAATCTACTAATAATAAATATATCTAATATATCGTAATAAGAAAAAAATATAATTGGTTTTGTGTATACATTTTTGCAATTTACATTTACTGTTCGAAGAGAAACGACGTGGTGAACTCATAAAACCTTATCTGTCTCCTTAAGCAGCGTTTGTATTTTATTGTGTACGTTCCAGTTACTTGAACGAGTATTACTTTTTTTTATAAATATAAATAAATCAAGATTTGTGTCTAATTGCGAAATAAATAAATAAATAAATATAGTCAGTTCACAATAATAAATAATAAATTATTATTTATTATAATTGATTGAGGCCAGTCGTGGCACGGCGGCACAAAGTGTGACTGTAAAACCACCTGGTTGTGGGTTCGATACTAACACGAGGAGATGAAATATTTACCTAAATTTATATTTTCATTTCTTCGCTCTGGTGCCGAGGCAAAGCGCGGCGTTGAATTCTGCCACACAACACGCAATGTCTCCAGACTTCGGCAGAAAGTGGGGAACGGAATGTATTAACACTAGGTTCCCTCTGCTTACCCTGCTGTGTGCGGGATACAGCGTGAAGCTGATTTATTTATTTTATTTATAATTACTATTATAGCTGGTAAATTTGAATATATATGTTATAGGGTCCTTAATATACTAATAAAGTGCAGGTCACCTGAGGCTACAACCGACCACATCAATTAGCTAATGGACCTAAGCTATTGGCGTCGTCGATTCATGAACTCTTGATTTATTCGTAGTCTCTGGGCTCAATTAGAAATTCGATGTCACTCATGCACCATATCTGTAAAATGTATACGTGATATAATTAAATATGCAACGCCTTTAGCAGATTTTTATGAAATGTCTTACTATACACACGTTAGTTGTGAGTTCAATGAGGAACTTTGCTTATTTTTTTTTGTTCAGTTCAGTTTAGTTCGTAGGTTATGATTTTTTTCAAACGTAACAATTAAAATGAGAGACTACTGTCCAAAAATATTGTAAATATCACAATAAATATAAAAGTTATAGTACTTTGAATTGTTTTGAAAAAAAAAATTGACGTCACATTTTTAAGTTAATAAACAGCTTAACGCTCTATTCTGTATATGACAGCGTTAAGACACTCCGTTCTCCACTTTCCGAATGCCGAATTCTGGAGACATTACTTGTTGAGTGGCGGAACTTAACGCCGCACTTTTACCTCGTTATCGGAGTGAAGAAAGGAAAATAGAAATCTTAAATAATTATTTAATTTATTTAAATATTTAATTATGAATCTTATAGAGTATTATTTAATATATGACAGAGGGCTCTATAAATATCACTATCTCTAAAAATCTAAGAATCTCCTATAAATATTATATTATTCGTACGCATCGATTTTGAATAAGACATTGTAACGTCACAAATGAGGTCGGCGATGGTATAGACTTAACATGGTTACTTATTGACGAATTTCAAAGTGTTGTTTCGATTTTTTTCATTTAAACTTTATTTGAATCCTATTATATTCAAACTTTGTCATTGCTCACAGTGAAATTCTTTAAAATATTTTATTATTTTTTTTTTAATTCCGTATCATATTTAGGTTTATGATTGTATATAATGATTCCTACTTTTATACCGACAAGTATTTGTGTACTTCAAAAATTCTTTGCTAATATTCCAGTTTCTACAACCAAAACATTTTTATTTTTTCTACAATAGTCAACGAATCATTACTTACGGAAAGTATATTTATTGTACACAAATGTAATGAAGATTTTAAATTTAAATTAGTCAACACAGTCAGATACATTGTTAGGATATTCAAGTCCCTAGAAATCAAGATAACAATAGATCTGTAGGGTATTTCTGTCAAGTTGATTAGTCATAATATTAAAGACGCTGCTTATCCTTACCTCGCAAGTCGCGAGATAAATAGCATACCATGTATTTCCTGATGTAACGAAATTTAGTAAAATTTTTATATATACTTATAATAAATTGGATAGTACTTCAGATCTTAACAATATTTGCCTTAACCTGCGGCTATACTATCCCCATTTAGGAAAAAAAAAACTATTTTTTTATAAATAAAAAATAAAATCAACAAACAAATATAAAGCAACATTAAAATTTTTTACAAATCAATAAAAAAAAATCACAAACTATGCCACTTCACTTGCCCGATCAAACGCTCCATTAAGAGGGGTTGGGATTGAAGTACCCGCAACAATGACGGTCTTTGCCTTTTGTGATACTTTATTATGTGCTAGCAAAGATCCCCTGACAAAACTTTATTGGAACATTGAGTATGAACACTCAGGTCGATATGAGACACTAGTTATAATGGAGTACCATTTATGATAGAGAAGCCTTATACAAAGAATTCTATCTGTATAGAGATCTTTCTCGAAAATATTAATTTTTATAAGCCCCTTTCAATATGATATTTTAGATGTAATATTGAATAAAAATATTTACAGATTACTAATAATACTGTTGTAAGTAACGTTTGTACTCTCGCGAAGGCGGGGCAATAAGAATAATTAATTGGATTAAGCGGAAATCAAATTCATAATCAGCTCCTACAAAGAGCTGATTATGAATCCACTTATATTATACTTATAAATCCACTGCGCTACTATAGAACATTAACAACTATTACAACAATAACAATAAATACAGTCCCTATTCTACCTACATGTTTTTTTCAAATTTCAAAGTCCAAATTTCAAGTTTCTTTCTATTTATATAGGTCCAGTTTTGTCTTTGTGTTGTCTGTCAGTCACTCAGTAACGAAAGAGTTTTATATACATAGATAAATAAAAATATAAAAATGTAAACTCAACACTTGCCCGCATTTGCTTAATGAATAAAAAATATATAATAAATATCCAGAAGCACTAATTTGTTGAGTTCTAAGTTAGTCACTGTCGATTTATATTTTTGGATGAAATACTCGATATTCAAGTCTAGCGAACTGTACGTACTTCCTCTTACTCGTTAGTTAAGGTTCAATAGATATAACGTTCATGCTAATACACACTTCCTGTAAAAAGTTCCTAAAGTTTCACGTATCTCTTGCGTATATATATATACGTTTTTTGTCTTTTGTTCTACTACTAATATGAACAATCAATTAAAACGACAATTTGATTATATGTTTCTGTGAATGAATGAATACTATATATAATACATAATTGCTAATTCTAGCTCACTTAGAATAGACAAGTAAATAAATACAAAAAGGTACAGTTAAAGAAAATAATAAAATATACACAAAGTGTGCCTGTAATTCGACTGGTTGTGGGTTCGATCCCCACTCGATGAGATGAAATATTTATTTACATTTATATTTACATTTCTTCGCTCTGGTGTCGAGGGGAAAGTGCGGTGCTAAGTTCCGCCACTTAACACGCAATGCCTCCAGAAATTGGCGAAAATTGGGGAACGGAGTGTCTTAACACTAGGTTCCCTCTGCCTACCTTACTGTGTGCGGGATACAGCGTGAAGCTGAAAAAAAAATATAATCTTCCTAAATGATAACCACCTAGTGTGTATTCCGTTATCGTAACGTGCTGTACAAGTATCTACCGTATACTGGTCGTTCCTCTTTTCGGCGCCGTTAGGTCTCCGCCTTGCGAGCATAAATAATGTACAACATAAATAATTACAGCATTTCTTATTTATTAATATTTACTATGTACTTTTACGAGTGGTTTACAAGTAAAATTGTGGCAAAGTGGTACCTGCGTTCTTCTATTAATTGTATTACAAATTTGATTATTTGTCTATTAAAAATGTTGAAAAAGAGTTCTTTAACTCTTTTTCTGCTCTAATGGATTTTAAAGATGATGTAAAATAGATGTATTCAAGCCGAAAGTAAGCTCAACATACTATTAAATAATACTATAGAAATATTTTTTTTTTTCTGTAATAGCATAAAACAATTTTTTTAATCTTATTTGTCATCAACAGAATAAATTTCATAAAGGTATACGACCTTTTTCATAGCTAAATTTTAAGTCTTGTCATTATTTTGATAACAAAATGATAGCAATTTCCATAAAAATAAAAAAATATAAAAGAATAACTTAATTTGAACACAAAACTTTTTAATTTAAAACAACATTCGCTACCTACCCACTTACTAGATCCATAGACACGACAATCATTATTATAATACATACATCCATTTAAATAAAATAAGAAAATTAATTTCAATACTAATCTGCATATTAAATGGAGAAAAAATAATAATTTTATAGCAAAAAAATGTGAAAAAATAATGAAACGACGGAATGTTGGCTCTGGAGCGGCTATGAATAATCCTCCCGTCAGCGCCACGCGAGCTGGCTGCCCAATTAAAAACCTACTCTTTCCACGATTTTTAGATTAGAATATGGTATAATAAGCCAATAAAGTACGCCACTTAACGACTGTGAGGGCCGGCTGTTGAAATATGCACTTCTCGCTTTCATTGCGATGGCGATATTAAAATGCATTAACTGCCTCCAGATTCACACTGTAGGTACTGTAATGTCAGTTGAAGTTATTGGATTTAACTTAATAGTTTTGTCAAGGTGGCATATGATATCTTACTTGTTTCTTTTGGATTGAGCGGAGAGATAAAAAGAACCTTTTTCATTTTATTCTCCTAAGTTCTCCTTGCAAGATATTTTTTATATATTAGAATATAATAGTTTTGTTTGTTGAACTAAGTAAATAATAAAAATGTTGGTAAATAGTATCCTGAATGTAGTACTTGCTTATGTTTATAGATATCTTGCGCTTTTGTTTATATCAAAAGCAATTTATAAATTTGTTTATCTAAATATATAAATAATAATATTAAAATATAATAATATTAATACTAAATATATAATATTCGTTATAATATTTAAATAATTACTTGTAATCTCCAATGTTTCTATTATAGCACATCACACAATCTTATGGTCATATTTTTAATAATAATAAAAAAATACGTAATTTCAAAACCAAATCGAAAAAAATAATATACTAAAACAATAATTTATACCCCTGGTGGGACTCGAACCCACAATCCCCGGCTTAGGAGGCCGATGCCTTATCCATTAGGCCACAGGGGCTTACAAGTTCTGTGTTCAAATTACGCAACATTCAAAACTCAATAATATTATACTCAGTATTATTAATTTCCAATAAATTATTATTATTATTTAACTACATATGTTGTTCTAACTACAAGGGTATGCCCTTATTAGGAATATTGATAATATAATGAATATCTATATAAACTAATCCCTGCGATTATTGCATGATGTATTTAATAGAAAAAAAACAAGAAAATCCACAAAAAAAGTTCTTATGCGTTAAAAATTCCCATTAGAGCTTAGGTGAGGCATAATGCCTTACCAAACGTCAATTGTAATCATTACTAATAACGTAATTCGGCAGAAAGTGGGGAACGGAGTGTCTTAACACTAGGTTCCCTCTGCATACCCTGCTGTGTGCGGGATACAGCGTGAAGCTGATTCATTTATTTTTTAATAACTTAATAATTAATTTTTAGCCAGAGTTGACCTAATTAAACACGACGAGGTAAAAATTCAAAAGTATTATATAAAACTTCATCATATTAATTGGTGTTAACCAAATTTATAAATAATGTTTTATCGATTTACTCAGAACAGAGTGTTCGTGTGTATGTCCTTATATACATAACAACTTTACTTTTTATATTATATATTCCTGTTAAAAATATTTTTTTTTAAAGATTTTACCTGAAAAATATCTATACTTCTAATCTTTTATATGGATAGCGTAGCAATTTTCAAGAACAGATGGTACCAGAGAGGCATACTTATTTCGCCCCAGCAATCGTGAAAGGATCGGCGGAAGCTTTTTCCTCGCTCGTCGCAAAGTGGCCACCTACGTGGAATCAAAGCGTCAATTCATAGGATGCAAAGAATGGGCACATTATTTTAATCATAAGTACCTTAAACTATATTAAATAGTATGTAAAATATCAAACTTTTAATTTGTTTATATTTTTGTGGAAATAATTTGCAAATATTATAGAATTTCAATTTTTTTCTTTCCATATCTACATATTATGTAGAGTACATTCATATTCTTGGGTAGAGCATGTAAGCTCCACATACATTCGTTCAAACCCACGCATTTTAGAATTATTTTATTAGAAATATAAATATTAACAAAAAGAGACAAATTTATAAGTACGACGAGTATGTATGTGAAGCAATATATCAAGGAAATTATATTAAAACTACCTCCACTGTACCCACTTTAAACATTATAATAAAAGAACTTTTTTAGCTTCATACTGTATACTGACCAGGGTCCCTCAGCCTACCCCACTTTGATGGGGTAGGCTGAGGGACCCTGGGAACCTAGGACTAAGACACTCCGTTGCCACTAAGCTTCGCTTAAAATATTATTGTTAATTTTTTTTCATCCAAATAATATATTAACATTCAAAATGGAGAAACAGAATGCATAATCATAATGTAAAATCACATACAATTTTACTAAGCCACATGAACGTAATAAAACATTAAATCGATCACTAAGTTACATTAAAACATCCTAAATTAAAATAACAAAATTTGTAAGAAACACCAAAACGTTTCCAAGTTCAGATGATTTTATTTATCATAACTCAGCTAAAAATAATAAAAAATGATACTGTTTATTTGTGTAAGTATGTTATTTCGTTACCGTTCCACAAGTGGTTCACAATGATAAGGGCTACACAAACTTGCCACGGAAGTTTGGAAACAAACAAGAACAAATAATAATGTACCATACATTATTATTATATAATAATGTACCATACATTATTATTTGCTATAACATTTTTGTATTACAGTACATATTTTAAATATTTTTAGCTATAGATAAAAAACAGGGCTAACTTAGTGTTAAGATTCTCCATTAGTTTAGTTTAGTAGTAAGTATCAGAATAAAGTGAACTTATCTAATTTTAATCAGTTTCATGCTGTATGTGGCGTGTATGTATATGATTTATAGCATAAGCTATAGATAAAAAACAGGGTTAACTTAGTGTTAAGATTCTCCATTAGTTTAGTTTAGTAGTATCAGAATAAAATAAACTTATCTAATTTTAATCAGTTTCATGCTGTATGTGGCGTGTATGTATATGATTTATAGCAGTGTAAGCCGTGTGAACCTAGTGTTGTGACACTCCGCTCCCCACTTTCCGCAGAATTTCAGAGGCCTCAATATTATTCTTAAATAGCTAATCACAATTCCTATATAAATTTTAAACATTATTTAAACTTCGTTAAGACTTAAGTAATGTTTATAGAAGACCCGAGTTTGTTTGTATTAAGTAATTATAACGAATGGAGATGTAAACAAATTATTGAAACACATTGTGTTCCCGTTGTAAGGGCGATGACAGGTTATGAGAATCTGGTGTAATTGTATCTTCCACGAAAAAATTTTTATATATTTAGTACTAGTTTTTTTATTATTATTTTGAATAGTAATAAAGAAAATCACATTCGCTTCCTTTGGTCTATTTTAATGTGATCAATTTTAAGGGGCTGTTTAAAAACAGTTTTTTTTTTTCGGTTTCACGCTATATTCCAGGCACAGCTGGGTAGGCAAAGGGAAGCTAGTGTTAAAACACTACATTCTCCACTTTCCGCCGAATTAAATTAAAAACTCTTATATATTTTTTATTAAGTGGTATTGGCAAAATCCATTGGATTCCGAGTTATGGTTAGATTATGTCACGATTCAGTAAATATTAAATTCATGCTTTCTACCTCATCTTTGGCCTCCAACGAACCTGACGCACCTATTATTGTAATTTTGGAAAATATAATGACAAAGTTTTATAACGAAATGAACAGAAAAAACATCATTAATTTAAACAATAAAATCAAACACTCTGACTAGCAAAGTGAAATAAACTCACAATATAAATCAGGTTAATCTTTGCATGAGTGCCGAAATTAATTTCTACTGCCCTTGAAGTTAAAGTGACACCGAATCTTGTACTTTTTAAGTAATTCCAAAGAACGTTGTAGACTATAGCCAGTTATAATTGTAGAAAACTGAACATTTCCTTGAGTAGGAATCGAACCCACAACCTATCATGTTAACAGTACGACGCTTGAGCCCGCCCCTGCACCACAACTAGCCTCCCTCTCTAATATTTTTGTCAATATTTATCGCTATTTAATATAAAACGGTCTTCTCGCTCTAACGCCATACATGTCATACAGATTCATGTCGCGAGCTCAATGCACCGGTGATCACGTGTTCAGAAACGTACTTGTAAAATGTAAGCTGTTCTAATGTTACAGCTTAAATATAGCTATCACAGTTACAAGGTAAAGAACTGAAAATCAAAATTTAACAACTTTTTTGTCTTTAAAAATAAACAATTTTATCATAAATATGTAAGTAACGATATGAGAAAATAATAGGAACAGATGACCATCGACATCCTCGCATTAAACTACTTTGCCTGATTTATTGAATTTATTAAAGCCAAATTTATTGGAATATTTTTATTTAAATAGGTATTATGTAAATGTTTCTTCGGTTTTAGTAGACAAAGTTCGGCGTTGGATACATCCAATAGTGTAAAAAATTGGTAAATAAACTGGAAATAGAGAATAAAATACCGTAAGTATTATAGGATATATTATACACTAGGACCAATGAGATCCTCTAATAATTTGTTATTCGATTATGCTTTACGCTATATTCCGCATGTAGCGGGTAGGCAAAAGACCTCCGTTCCCCACTCTCCGCCGGATTTTTCAAATACCATGTTGAGTGGCGGAACTCAACGCCACACTTATCTTGTTATCAGAACGAGGAAATGAAAGTATTAAATAATTACCAAATATCGAATCTACAACCATCTCGTTAAGTCACAAACTGTACCACTACACCACTACGGCCACTGACATGTAAATATACTTTTAAGTTACTAATTTCCCTCCCTTATCACATAGGGAACAGTAAACAAGGTGCACGTCAAACATTACTTATAAAAAAGGAAACCACGGGACTCTACTTGTTTCGAAAAGGCGGGTCTTTGCGGCATCTGATAACGGTAGATTTGCGGCTCCTCCATTAACAAATTACCTCTTTACTTACGACTCCTTTATAAGAAGATTTTTCTTTTAAATTATATTGCATACTGTACATTTCCTTGTAAATTTCTTAAATTATAATCATTATTTTATTAAATCGTTAGAAAAATAAGGCCATAATTTTTTCTTTTCGTTTAGTGACATCTAGCGAAAAATGACGTTATTATGTCAAGACATAGTACCAAAGCTCACTTAAAATTTCAATTGTTGTGAATTTTATTCAATCTCTGCTTTCAAGAAAAATAAGCTTTCTGATAATAGAAATAAAAATAAAAATTGATATACTGATAATAAAAATAAAAATTGTATGCTTAGAGATAATCGTTAAATATTTTAAGCTTATTAGTCGATTTTATTTTTACAATTAGTGTTGTTTGTATATCTATTTCTTGTTTTTTTTTAAATAAAATATATTAATTCTCATATAGCTTACAATATGATAATAAAATATAGATTTTTACCTGCACGTGCAGAAACTAATAGAGAACTTTTCGGTAAGATATTCCATTCTCCGCTTTCAGCCCGAATTCAAGACAAAATGTTCAATTTAACACCGTACTTTGTGTTATCAGAATAAATGAAAATAAATCAAATCAAATATTGCGGAATATAAATTAAATTTAATAGGGATCGAACCCACAACCATCATGATTAAATCTAGATTCATAGGTAAAAATAAATTTTGAATTACAATTTAAGCATTCCACATTCATTGATATAATTAAACAAATTTTCTGAGTTAATTGTTTCTGAAAATGATTGTAATCCACAAAGTTACCAATGAACGTACATATTTTGTTTTGTGTGTATACATATATTTTTTTTAATTATTCTGTTAATACGGTCTTAGAAGTACGTACTCTAGAAATGAATTAACTATAGTTCTAGACAGGCCGACCTTCTGCCATTTATAATTAGACTAAGCAGGATAAAATGAATATAAAGAGATTGCTCCTAAAATTATGGTCATCACGTATTTATAAGAATGTTTCTACGTAATTTTATAAAATTATGTAGGTCTAGGTAGGAAGAGAAAGTGGTAGAAGAAGAAAGAGGAGCTCCGATACTAGGAAGCAAATATTAACGCGTATTTTAAAGGAGTCACTTAAGCTTACACTTGGGTTGCAAGTTCCAGACACTGCTTTGAGCGCTTCTCTTTGCACCATGATGGGTCCTAAACCCACAAGATGAATCCATGGAATGCTCAGAAGTTTCTCTACATAAATGATAAATATACCCGTATATATAATGGCCGGATTATATGCGAATATCTAGGCAAACAGAAATGAAATTAAAATAAACAAGAATCAACCTTAATTGTAAAAATTGTTCTAGCTTTATTATTTTTTATGTAACGTAACAAAGTTTTAATAGGTACGTATTTAAATAATGGATAGGCAAAGGGAGCCAAAGTTAAGACACTTCGATCTCCACTTTCCGCCGAATTTTTGACGCGTTGCGTGTCGGGTGACTAAACTCAACGTCGCGCTTTTTCTAGGTACCAGAATAAACAAAAAAGAAAATATTAAATAAAACCTATCTCGCATACAGCAGGGTACGCAGAGGGAATCTAGTGTCAAAACACTCCGTTCCCCACTTTCCGCCGAGTTTTGGACGGCATTGCGTATTGAGTGAGCGAAGCGCGAAGCAGAGCGAAGAAATAAAAATATAAATGTAAATAAATATTTCATTTCCTCGAGTCCCCACTCGAGGAAATGATCGAACCCACAACCAGTCGATTTTATAGTCACACTTTGTGCCCCTGCACTACGACTGGCCTCATGAAAATATTAATAAATAATAAATTTATGAGGCCAGTCGTGAGTTGGAATCGAATCCACAAACGTCGCCTTTACAGTCACACGCTTGTGCCCCTGCGCCACGGCCTCTAATATTATTGCAAACAGGTTACTAACAAGTTATCCTGAAAATGTAAATCTTTTCTGGAATTTATACACATTCGTATTTCCAGGCTAAAGTACTTGATAGTTAATTTAATTATGCGGCAGTGGCGTGTCCTCTGCAGTCGAATGCACTAAGGCTACACATTCATGTCTCAGTTTATTTATCACAGAGCCCGCTTCGCCTCGCATTCGCTTTGAAACAACCCCGATTTTAATAAAACTGGCTAAATAGTCATTTGGATTCAATATCAGTGTTAATAGTAAGAAAATTTTCTTTTTTCTCTTTTTTTATATAGTATTATGAGTATTGGAATTTTAAAAGAGACTTGTATGTGATTACCGTTTTGTTTAAGTAGCATTCACACTGTCATGTCATAGTGTTATAGTGGTGTACATGTGAATGCATACACAGTGGTTGTGGGTTTGATGGTGGATATGTTTATATTTAAATTATTTTGATAAAATAAAATAAAATAAATAAGCTTTACGCTGTATCCCGCACACAGCAGGGTAGGCAGAGGGAACCTAGTGTTAAGACACTCCGTTCACCACTTTCCGACGAAATCTGGAGGCATTGCGTGTTGAGTGGCGGAATTCAACGCCGCGCTTCGACACCAGAGCGAAGAAATGAAAATATAAATTTAGATAAATATTTCATTTCCTCGAGTGGAGATCGAACCCACAATCAGTCGATTTTGAAGTCAACTTTGTGCATCTACGGCATGACTAGACTCTAATAAATTATTTTGATTTCCTTAAATTGCTTAGATAAAGCGTGTTGTTTGCTTCAGCCATCCAACATACCAACACTTCTAAAATGGGAAAGAAATCGTGAGCTTCTATTCTGCTTAATACAGAATATTCTGCTTAATAAAGACAAAAACCTAACTAAAATCAGAATACTTCTATTAATAATTAAAATTTTGACATACAAATCATCGTACAGTACGATTCGTACCTACTACTAATTTATTGTATCAGACATTCATGGACAAGGAATACTGCATACCGCATATTTAAATTTTTGAAATAATATAATAATATTATTTCAAAAATTGAAATATTAATATTTTAATTGCGGAATTCATGAAATAATAAAATTTGAAAAATGTTTTGCTTTCATCTGTTAGTGATAAAAACGTACATAAATCAAATTATGACAATATCGTATAATATAGTATAATTTATAATAGTCAGGAGTAGGAGAAAGGAAATTTCAAATAGGAAACTTAATAAAATTGAACACCCAAAAAAAAATCAACATTTTAAGCTTTCTAATTATTTATATGGAAATTAAACGTGATTAAGTGAAGCGTAACGCAACATGACGTCACGTCCGCGGGGCGCAGGCGCAGCGGCGCCGGAAGCCGGATGCTGCGGTGTAGCGCAATCTGGAGTCGGACGGCGGGAAACACTGAATCAAGTGCAGCCTTAGCTTTCTGTTTTATGTATGGCATTGTAAAAGATAAATGGTTCAGATGAAGGACCTGTGGAAGTAGTATATAGATGCGTAATATGTGGAGAGTTCACAATTATAAAATATATTGTTAGTAGCTATTTGCCTTTACAAATAAGTGCCTTCTAAATTCTTATTCGACATAAGTAAATCAAGATTTACTTAAATTTATATTTCCATTTCTTCGCTCTGACGTCGAGGACAAGCGCGGCGTTGAGTTCTACCACTCAACACGCAATGCCTCCAGAATTCGTCAGAAAGTGGGGAACGGAGTGTCTTAACACTAGGTCCCCTCTGCCTACCCTGCAGTGTGCAGGATACAGCGTGAAGCTGATTTAATTTTGAATTAAATCAATTTTCTGTTATCAAAATTTTAACTAGTAAAAATTCTCAAATTATTATTTTTATAATATCCTTCTATTTGTTGCCGCCCAAATACTTTGAAAAATTATTTACATAAATGTGGCACTAAGAAAAAGCTTAGTATACGATGCATACCATTTTTAATAATTACCTAATCTAAGACGTCAGTAAATAGGTATTTTCGTTTTGGTATCCTTTGCGTTGCGGTTGCCAGGGCTAATCCTTAATATACGTGTTAGTGGAATGTTGTCTACGGTCTAGAGGTTTTACAACATTCTGTATAAATGTTAATAAAATATTGCGAAGTACATTAAATAGAACTAGAAACCTAAAATGATGAATTTAGATATTTTAAAAATATATACAAGAATAGTTGCACTTTCAGTTCGCTTACTTAATTGTTGATTTTACAAATAAAATTACTAATAATAATATATCTTTAACATTTTTAAAGTGTTTCAGTCTAGGTTTTCAACACTTGAAAGAAAAATACTTATTTAGAAAACGTATAAAAATATTAACGTAGCGGGACTCGAACCCGCGCTCGCTGCTCGAACCACTAAGCAATACGTTCAAAGTTTTTTTTCTAAATAAGTAATAATATATATATCTTTCGATATAAATTTTATACGAATATTGTAGATTTATTTATTATAGTTTTTTTGTATAATATATAAAATTTTATGTATATAGTAAGTTAGGTACAGTTTAAAGTTCGTACATAAGTAAATAAATCAGTGAAATCCTAAAAAAGTATATATTTTATATTGTATTCTTGAGACACATGTCTAAAGTTCCTCTTGAAAACTCCATTCGAACAAAGAGTAAATCCTTGTTCCTTGCAACCTGCTAGTCTAGGTTTATATCAGCTGTTACTGAAAGTAGGTAATGAAATTGTCTCCTGTGTTTCTATATAATTAAACGTTATATCTTTACTAAGGTCAGTCATGGTGCAGGGGCACAAATATCGAATGTAAATGCGATAGGTTGTGGGCTCATTTCCTAGTAGAAGAAATGAAATATTTAATACGAGTCAAAGCGTGTTGTTAAGTTCGGCCACTCAAAACGCAATGACTACAGAATTTGTGAACGTGAGGAACGGAAGTGTCTTAATGAGAACGAAGTATTTTAACACTGGGTTCCCATATTCCCCCTGCCTACCCTGCCACGTATGGGATGCAGCGTGAAGGTAGAAAACAAATGTTTAACAATTTAGCTTCTCGTTTCAATCAAAGTGTATATTTTTTAACTTTTCTATGGAAGTTTATTTTTCTTAAACTCTAGGCTTAAAGCTTTATTACCGTGCAAAAATACATTCACTTCTATACATTAGTTATCAGATTTTTAAGTAAATTAACTCCAGCTAAAATAAAATAGCGTACACTTAAACGCCTCATTAACTGTGCGCTATTTTATTTTAGCTGAATGGATTTAAAAGTAGAATGACAAACTCACTGACTTAACTATACATTTTTTCGCTTACTCTCTGCGGCACAATACTTGGTAAGTGGTGCCACCGAAAATCAAAGTTGATAATGGTGACAATTTTTATTTCTCGAACTAAGATATGGACTACATGCCAGTCGCATAAGACTGTAAATATGACTGGTTGTGGGTTCGATTTGTGGTTCCCACTCGAGGAAATAAAATATTTATTTAAGTTTATATTTTTATTTCTTCTTCCTGGTGTCGAGGCAAACCGCGGCGTTGAATTCCGCCTTTCAACACGCCATAACGAAAATAGTTACCTCTGCCTATCCTGCTGTGTTCAGGATACATCATGAAACTTATATATGTGGACTAACCGCAACATAACCGTTCAGTTTAGCGGGGCATTACGCATAGAAATGTAGTAGTATTTAGGGCTATTGAAAATATCATCCGAACATGTACAATACCTTTGCTGGACTGGGGCTGGAACGACCTAACAATACATTGCCTTTACCACTGATGCCTTACTGACGTTATAGTCTCTATTATTGGCTGCATCATTTCAATTTCCGATTATTCCCCATACTGTGAGGTACTATTGATGATACGAAACCTAATACGATTCAACAATCTCGGTTACAAAGCTTGTACGTTAGTCTGTCAGTAACAGTACTGTATATCTACTATACTATATCGTTATTTTGGAGTTTATATTGATTAAATTGGCACGAATAAAATTATTTTTTTTGATAATTAAAATTATAAATAATATCTTCTAAATACACACACATAAAAGCTTTAAATAGGTGGATCTATTAAAACATATAAAAATTAAAATTAAAATTAAATCAGCTTCTCACTGTATCCCGTACACAGCAGGGTAGGCAGAGGGAACCTAGTGTTAAGACAATCTATTCGCCACTATCCCCCGGAATCTGGAGGCATTGGGTGTTGAGTGGCGGAATTCAGCGCCACGTTTTGCCTCGACACCAGAGCAAAGAAACGAAAATATAAATGTAAATAAATATTTAATATCCTCGAGTGGGGATCGAACACACAACCAATCGATTTTACAGTCACACTTTGTGTCCCTGCGCCGTGACTGGCCTGTCAAAGAAATATAAATAACGAAATAAAATTTGTTAAAATTCTATTTTTATGTAATAAAGCGGAAGAGTCTGTTTGCTGAAACGCTAAGATCTCTGAAACTACTGGTCCGATTAACTTATTTTTTTATTTTGTATGGAAGCTACATTCCTCAGAAGTGCTATAGGCTGCATAAATAGGTAAGTATAATGGTACCCACTACAAAAATATTCAATTTCATTACTTCTAAAAAAATCCTGCGAAACCCTTCATCTAATCTCTTAAGTCACAATAAAACATTTTGTGAAAATAAAATAAAATTGCAAAGTTTTTTTTTTTTTTATTTGACACACGTAGGTACATATTTAAAACTTACGAATAAAAATTATACCATTATTAAGGACTTTTTATGAAGATAAACCTTGGCTTCCGTGTGATCCCGGCCTAGAATAGGATCACCTGTTACTGGTGGTGTCGTAAGAGGCGACTAAAGTACGTGTGGTAGAGTCACGTCGCCATCACTGGCAACACGCATGGGCAGACTCGACCGGATCATTACTCCGCACACTCGTTTACCTTGCCCTTTTCCATAAAAAAATCATGTAATTTGAGCGTATACTTTACGCCGCCGATGATATCCTCTCAAGCAGCCACGTGGTGCTTGCACTTCTTCAGGGACAGATTACCTTCCTCTCTTCCCAACTGATATCGTTGTAAAGGCAAGCAGGGCTGACAGCACTAATCTCAAGTTCTTAAATTGAATAGTAAAAGTATTACAGGAGATAAGCGGACAAAGCCGCGGGCTGACCGCTAGTAAATTATAAAACGAAATATTTATCGTACTGCGTAGTGAGTTGAGAGCTATATTTATTTAGAATGACAAATAAAATATTGAATACACATACATATTTGCCGTTTCCTGCTGCTATTTATAGATAACCTAGTGCCAAATTACGAGACACGTGTGGAGTGCGCCAATTCCATGCTGCGTTCATTTTCAAATGATATATAATTGTAAACTCACGGCCATCCCGTTTTAGTAAAACGTCCCATTAGACCACAATGACCTTAAATTGATTGTATTATTTAAATTAAGAACAATAAATACGTAAAATATTCCTTTCAATCAAGCTACTTAGATTCTCTATTATTTATAATTTTACATATATATTAATTATATTATATGACATTCTCTATTATTTATCATTTCAAATATTTAATATCTATTGAGCTGTTTGTGTGTGATTAAGTAATTAACATCCAAAGTTTAACATCTACAGTAATATCAGAATGATGAATTATCTCGTGATGAGATAATAACTCGGCTCAAGACCAAAAATTTCTTATTGTTAATAATTTTAGACAGAATTTTAGATAGTCTTACAGAGATGCTTTTATGAAAGTTTATTACAAACACCTAAATAAACTTAGTACATACATACATAAATATAGCTTACATCTAATGAAAAAAGACACATTCAGTTTAGAAAATACAGTCGCTTATAATAATAATAAAAATAATGATTGCTTCGCCTTAGAAGCATAATTTTTTTATGCTGCAAGGGTTTGTAGACCTGAATATTTGATACTAATTTTAGCTAAATACCGCCACGTAATTTTGAAACAAATGTTCTTGCAAGACGGATAATAAAATAATCCTATAAGGGTGTAGTTTTTTCTTTTGAGGTACTATTTGTTTTCACTGTCGAGATTCATGAAATATTTAATAAAAAATGTATATATAAATAAATATTTTATACCAATTTCAGAATTGTAGGTCAACAAAAAGTACAACTTCTAAAAGTTGACAAATTTAGGTTTGTGAGGAACATATATTAATTTTGTATGAAAAAAATGTTTATAGTAGTTTTTACATAAATATAAATTTCCATTTTTCGGATTTTTTTCTCTATTTGTACTGGAAGCTTTCACTTCTTGCCAAATTTCTTAAGTGTAACAAGATATATATTTCTATGAAATGCCTATAAATTTACACATTTCATATGTTTTCTTTCATTTGTATTTTAAATTTTTGCTACGTGTCAAATTTCATAACTAATGTTCACGCGAAAATAGTCTTTTTGGGTACTTTTAAAGTTTGGGCTGTACGGCGAATTTCATATAAAACGCAGAAAAAACAATACATAAATGGTATCCTTTGATTGCGTTAATTAAGAATCTTGTTTTTTTTCTGTGATCCAAGAGATCGTAGTAGTAATATAATATTAATTTCTGTGATACGTCAACGCGATTACAAGATAGATGGTCTTGATAGACGGACAGACGAACACCAAAGTGATTGTCTACGAGTAAATCTAAGGGTTCCGTCTTTACTGTTTGAGACAGAACCATAAAAATCCTTAAAAACTTATATTTGTAGTTTATTTCATATAGAATAATTGCATACATATTTTGGTAAGTAACTTTTCTCGTTGACCTACAATCCGAAGTAATTATTGTTTCACAATAAACTATTGATATTCAAAAGCTATTATAAAACAAAAGAAATCCTTTTGGAAAACGTATTACACATACAATTAGATAACCTCAATCTTCAATATGGCCGACCAGATGACGCTCCTTTCAAACGCCTCTCAATTAATAACTTTGGAAATTAGCGAGAAGTGCTAATTATTCTATCTTCATTCCGAGATAGATGCTTTTAAACTAAATCGAATTCGGGTAAAATTTTCTATAATAGACATCTTGAAAGGCCAATGACTGAAGTAATTATAAAATAAACATTATTTTACTTTAACTATTTAATATTTAGTTTCTACATCCAAAATAGCGTTCTTTACTATGCAAACTAACTTCAATGAAAGTTCAGGTATTTAATTAACAGATATAAAATTAAAAACAGTTCTAATATACAATTTTCTCATGGTTAAATAAATAAGTATACTCCAACATCACGAAACCATTAAAATTCTCCCTATTTCACACTTCTACTGTATTGTCAAATCTTGTCTAGACACGTGTAAGCGCGTACAGCCAAGTTAAAATGTACATGAACACCAACTATTTCAAGATATTTTTGCATCCTTCATAACTCGAAAACTATTCAATTATTTTTGCTTGAAAATTAGCAAATTTACTGAAACCTTACATTGTAGATGATTAATAATTTACATCAATTATTTTTTCATATAGATACAAATGTCCAAAAATTTACGTTTATTGACTGAAGTCTGAGAATTGAAGTAAAATCAACCCGATATCAAGTTTCTTGGCCCAATGACCAATTCTAAATGTAATACCAAGGTAGTTTTTTTATACAAATACTCAGATTTTTTATTTAATTATTTTTGCTTGAAACAACATACATTTCCACATAGCCTGCTATGTGCAGGGTAGGTAGAGAAAATCTGAGAACTTAGTATCAAGACTTTGTGATTTCGTTTCCATAAAAACACTTCCTTTCTAACTTTCCGGTGAATTCTTGACACATTGCGTGTGAAGAAGCGGAACTTGACACCCCGCTTTGTCTTGTTACAGCGACTAAAATAAAATATTAAGTATTTCATATCTCCAGGTAAGAATTAAATCCAATTAAGACACACGCTTAAAATCGAACAACTGAAAATTATTGACTAATAAGAAAATAATAAGAAAATAAAAAAAAAACTAATATGAAAGATAGATCAAAGAAGGTATAAAAATAGAGTGATTTTACTCGTTAACAATATTATTATTATATTAATTTAATGACTTATGGTAATATTTTGATACAAGTATTAATTATACCTCACCAAAAAAGTACATGTGAATTGTGAAATGAGAGCCAAGTTTAAAATTAATTAATGCATCGTTCTTGACTTCACCAGCAAGAGAATCGGAGAATTATATTCTAATACAATTAGTTTTTAAACATATGATATATAAAAAAACTTTTTTATACTTTTAAGTACAGTTCGTGAGGTCAAAGCTGAGCTTTGCATTTAAATGGGTGGTCCTAATATAGTATAATAGTTCTTAAACCTTTTTTATAACTAAAAAGCTTACACCCCTTGTACTGATAGTAAATTTTTCAATCGTTAAATACTAAAGCTAAGAAAATATTGTTTAGATTATACATATTTCAGAAAAAAAAGGAAATAAAATATTTTTTTTAAAAAGAAATTTAAATCATATAATAATAACAACAATATAACTATTACATCAATAACAAATAATACATATAAACAAATATTTTTAATATATTTCTATTTGAAAAATAATATAACGTAATACATCCGTCCAATCAAGTCACTCTAACCAAACTAAAAGTTTCAGTAACTCATTTTAATCTGTGAGGGTTATTCAAAATCCATCGAATCATCTTCCATCATACAGCCACTGCGTAAGAATAACGGGAGTTGAGGTTTCAATGAGTAAACCGCCAGTATGTGGCGCGCACCCGTCTGCACCGATCGCACGCTGCCGCGCGACCACGTGATAACGTGAAACTTTGCACGCAAACGAAGTGATAACAGAATTATATAAAATAAATTTAAATTAAACTTATTATATTTATTTAGGTAAGTTTATAAAGCTCTCTTCCCCATCTGGGTTTCAATTTGTTTATTTTTAGTTCGAAAGTTTTAAAGTTATGAATATGTTTCCAGCTGTCTTTCATTTTCTTTTGCCGAAGTTTTGTTTGTATTTTCGAATTGTTGAGACGTGTTGCTTAAGTAATGTTTTGTATATGCGTTTATTTTAGTTAAATATGGCTTTATTTTGATAATATATTTTTTTAGTTGTATTCTGCCTGAATATAATACATACATACAATTAATAGCGGAACTAGATATTTTATTATAAATCTTAGTCATTACAAATTATAAATATATATTTTTAATATATTATGATTATATATTTATATACTACTTATTAATTATAATATACTTTTTTTAGTCAACGTTGTCCGTTGCAATATATTATTTTAAAATGATTTATGTACCTGCTTGAAATAATT